>RCUC01039346.1:0-14323 GCA_003697995.1 Taxidea taxus jeffersonii | reverse complement strand
TTTCCTGGAACTTCCCTAGGAAAACTGGGATGTACAATTACAAGGAATAGATGGGAGAGACACTACCAGAACAGAGGTGATCCTAATTTTCCTGATGATTGTTTTTCCTATTCCATCTAATTTCTCCCCAGTTGTATTATATAACTAGACACAAAGGGACAAATACTGTATACTTCCACTTATATAAGATGCCTCTAGTAGTCAAATTCACAGAGACAGAGAGTAGAATGGTGGAAGCCAGGAGCTGGGGGAGGGAGAAGGGGGATTAGTGTTTGATGGGACAGTTTCTGTTTGGGAAGGTAGAAAAGTTCTAGGCATGGATGGTAGTGATGGTTGTGAATGTATGTACCACTACTGATCTATGCACTTAAAAGTGGCTAAGGTGGTAAAGTTTATATTATTTTCCACAACTAAAAACACCACCAACAAAACGATCTCCTGTCAGAAATAAGGGACATGGGGGCACCTGGGTGGCTCAGTGGGTTAAAGCCGTTGCCTTCGGCTCGGGTCATGATCCCAGGGTCGTGGGATCGAGCCCCGCATCGGGCTCTCTGCTCTGCGGACAGCCTGCTTCCTCCTCTCTCTCTGCCTCTCTGCCTACTTGTGATTTCTGTCTATCAAATAAATAAATAAAATCTTAAAAAAAAAAGAAATAAGGGACATGTTGCTTCAAGTGTTGGGTGTATCTCAATGCTCGGCAATCAACCCCTATAGAGATCTGCCTCACCAAGTTCATGCCTCCTTCCTGAGGCAAACAACATCTGATAACTGCTTGATGTGGGGGTGTAGACATTTGTACCCTTTGCCCTAATTCCAGCCAACTTTAAGACATCATCTTAACTCCAGAGCTCCCTGCTGGTTTTTGGAGGTCTCTGATGGACTTCAGTTTGGCTTGACATTTTCCAATGTTCTTCCTCCTTGCAAAGAATTTGCCAAACCACAAGACTGCCCTCCCCTCTCACACCAACCATAAGTTCAGGGGTCTCTAGGTCCACTCTCACATCAGACCAGTTGAATACAAATTTGGGAACTTTTTCACATTCGATGATATGCTAGAATGATTCACACTGAGAGGACTGCCTCAGATTTGATGATGAACTAGAATAACTCATAGAACTCAAGAAGCAGTATACTATGATTGCAGTTTTATTATAGCAAAACGGTACAAACTAGATTCAGCCAAAGGAAGATACACACAATACAAGGTCTAGAACATCCAATATATGAAGCCTTTTGTTGTCTTCTTTCCTTGGAGTTCAGACCCGTTCCCTTTTCCTGGGACAATATCTGTGACAATAGTCAAAGCCTGCTTCCAACCAGGTAGTTCATCTGAGTTCCAGTGTCCAAATTTTTATTGAGGCTTTGCTACGTAGATATGATTAGTTGAATTATGGCCTATATGGTTGAGCTCAGGTTCCAGCCTCCCTCCTAAGGCTGGGCTGATATCTCTTTCCCCAAAAATACAGCCTTTTATTCACATGGCTGGTCTCTTTGGCATGGCCAACCACAATCCCGAGTCATTTCATTAGCATAAACTATGAGTTGTGTTTATGAGGCCCTCCATGAATAGTCAATCACTCATGATCACTAGGAAATTTCAAGTGTTTGAAAGTTACCCTTGGGAGCTGGGACAAAGCCATATCTCTCTTTAGATGAGGCCAAATTCCTTACTACACATCTGCCCTTGCCCAGTTGTTGATTCCAGGAGCACGGCCTGGTAAGCATCCCGTGTGCTAATCATTGTCTCATTGTCTGCTTCACAAGGAACTCAGTGTGGGACACCTTGTTACTAATAATGTTTATTTGAGAAAATTTAAATACAGTTCCAAGGTAGTTGAAATGGCCCATAATATTCTCTGAATTACAAACCCAACACTAAGATCAGGAATGGGAAAATTCAAGGAAAGGAGAAGAGGAATGGGAGCATTCATTCATTCAATGTCTCCCTGAGGGCAGCAGGGAGGCACCCACTGAAAAGCTGAAGGACTCTGGAAATCCAAACTCAGAGTTGTTTGGAAATGCACTCAATAAACATATGGAGAAAAGTTCAACCAAGTAAATAATTTATGCATCAGAGTATATAGTCTGTTTGGACTTATAATGTGATCAGAGTAACTGAGATCCTGGATTTATGCTTTATGAGAGCAAAGATTTTTGTCTTTTTTTTTCCACCTCACTCCTGTGTTCCAGACACCTGCTGCAGCCTGGCACACCAAAGGTGCTTAGGAAAGGAACTAGCAATGGTTATTGACAAAATGCACTATTTCATAATTCTCATGCAACTATTCTGAATTGGTACTTAAAGTGGCTGCTGGATTGGAAATCCAAGCTGTGGGGCAGTAATAGGAAAGTCAAAGGAGGGGATGTGGCGCGTAGGAGTGAGGATAGCAGAGCAGTCAACATAAGAGGTGAAGGTACCTCAGAAAAAGTACTCGCAAAGCAATTCTGAGCAAAGACACTTATGAAGGATGGGTGAGAAATAAAACTCAATGTCATCAAGAGGCAGGATTTCTTTAGCGAACTGCTGCTTTTCCTGTCAGTTCAAAAACCCAGGACGAGCATTTGTATCACTGAAAGTGGATTATTGTCCCCAAAATATTTTGTAGAGCCCTCTTGATGTCCCTGTTCTGTAGGCTGTAGATGAAGGGGTTCAGCATTGGGGTGACCACAGTGTACATCACCGAGGCAATCATGCCCCTCCAAGAAGATGCATCAGAACTGAGATACACACCAAGGCCTGTCCCATAGAATAAAGAAACCACAGACAGGTGAGATGCACAGGTAGAAAATGCCTTGTACTTCTCATTAGTTATTATTTGAAAGGGAGACTGAGAGAGAGAGAGACTGAGCACAGGCAGGGGGAGGGCCTTGTGGAAGAAGCAGGCCCCCCATCAAGCAGGGAGCCTGATGTGGGGCTCAGTCCCAGGACCCTTGGGATCATGGCCTGAGCCGAAGGCAGACACTTAACCAACTGAGCCACTCAGGCACCCTTATATGCGCAATATATTGAATCATTTTATTGTACACCTGCAACTAATATAATGTTAATGCCAATTTGATCTCAAAAAAGAAAACTCAAAAAAACCCCAAAGCAGATAGTGTCTCTGGAATGATAAGAATGATCCCATAAAAGGCAAATTATTTAAGTATGAAAGTAGGATCAAAACAAGGATCAAAGGAAACAGGGTTGGGAATAATCACATCATTAATTTTGAAGGGAAAGCCACTTGTTTTAGGAAGAGGAGCAAAGGCCAGAAGAGGTGAATGCATTAGTCCAATGTCTTCTTAATGATTCCATGTCCATACTAAAGGATGAGAGTTGATGCCCATGTGCAATCACAGGAAGTATGAGACAGGGGCTTGCGAGTTTCAGTGTCTCCCAGGATGTTCCCAGAGCAAAAGGGTAGAATATCAAGGGGGGACTGAATTTTGGATCTCCTGTGTGATTCTCTTTCCCCCCTTAGGCACCCTGTGTCTTTATATACTACAACCTTGGATACCAGGGAACAGGGACTCTTCACTCTTGAAAATCTCTATAAGAACCACAGATGATGGTGAAGAAAGAAGAAGGACAGGTCATTTGAAGAAACAGGAGGTGTTTCACAACAAATGAAGGTGGCAAAGAAGGATTCAGAAAGAATTTATCTAGGCTGAGTGAAAGTGGAGGCGCTGGAGTTTTGGAACCAGGTAGGAGAAAACAAATCAATACCTCATGGTAAAAGTCCATTAGTACTTGGAGGCATCCATTGGTACACCTCCAACTGGTAACAGTGTCACTAGACAGTGTGGTTCTGGAAAGTCCTATGGTATCCACGAGTGGGTGCTCTGCCTCTTCCTCCTCATCCCTATAATCTCTATCAACCACAAATCCAAATAACATGTAACCAAAGTAAAAACTCACCACAGCAACTTTGAACTAGGAGGTTACCCACTCACCATCTGAAGCAACTGGTCACTAGAGCTCACTAGTGACTTCAGTTTAGTATGATTTTCCTCCTGGTCAAGAATTCTAAAACAATCCAGCACTCACACCTCCTTCTCCAATCCTCTATTCTCCTGTCATTTGGACACTAGGGCTCTCTACAATTTTACTCTGTCATTTATGTACACATACATAAGCACAATTTCTTACAGGTGCAATTTAATTGGGTCAATACTGAGGTTTTCTTCACATCAGTCAATAAGAAATCAAACTCCGAGTTTGTCCTCCAGTCAAGCCTTGAGATCACCCACATTTTGAATGGAGAGATTTCTGAGAAACCCTGAAGTACTTAAGGAAGTGAACAAGTCACCAGATAAGTACGTAAAAATAAACAGTTGTCTAATATAATAACATACATCACTGAACAGAACATTTAAATCTTGAGCTGTCTCTCAAAACATCAAAAATCTTACATCTCCAATGCATAAATTCCAAACCCCACACCAGTACTATAGAAAGCGAAACAGAAAGTTCTCCTTCAAGAAATAAATTTTACCTGAGAAAATAGAAATTCAATAAGGTTACTGGTATAGAAGACCTAATTCTCTCTGAATTATTTCATTAAGTCAGTGGCTGTACAGACATAAAAGTCATATGTTGCTTTCTGTGGTTGAAAAAAAGTGTGTCTAAATTGTATGATAAGATAAGTAACTTGGAAGTCAGAAATGAGGACTAGAAGTCAGCTTCTTCCTGAGAAGAGGAGGGAGTCTAGATACCACCCCCGACCCAGTACATTCACTTTTCTCCATCAACTAATAAGAGCAGGTCCTTAGAGATTGGGAGAACATGGGCCAATCTGGTTAATTATGTGCCAAACCCTTTGAGTCCTCAGCTGGAAACAATTAGCCTGTGCTTTCCAGCCTTTTAGTTGTCAGTCCCAGGTCAATGGACTCCATACATGTCTCCTCTTCCCGGAGCTGTCTGCTTGAGGACACCCATACCGGCATCTGTCTTCCTGCCAGTACTGGAAACAAAGCCTCAGCCCTCACCCAGATCCAGGCAGGGGAGAGGCAGCCAGATCTGCAACCCTCCATCCTCCTCCAGCAGGGACACAGTACAGACCAGTGAGTAGGAAGTACAGTGGGAGTGACTGAATGCAGGAGCGGCAGCGAAAGCCTTGTTCCCTCCTCAGCAGACCACTGGGACAGTTGGGATAGCCAGACAGGAGGGGACCAAAATGCAAAGATTGAACACAAAGCCCTATGAAGACCTAGTGTTGTTGGTTCTGGCAGGGACCCTAGCACTCTTATTTAGATTTCTATTTTTGTCTCTTGCTAGTTGTGTTTCTCCTGGGCATCATCCCATCAGAACAGGAAATAGGTCTTTTTTATCTGTTCCCTAAGTCCTCCAAATGATCATGAAAGTGATGATGATGGTGATGAAGGAAATGATATCAGTAAATACAATGTTACAAACCTTTAGCTTGGGATTCCATGTGTCAGACACTGAGATGAATTATCTATGTAGTTTGCAAACTTTTCTCTGCATTGCTACCCCGGAGAGACAGCAAGCAACATGTATTATCATCATTTCAGAGTTAAGGATAGGAGCATAATATTTTTTTTCTCTTCCTGAATTTATTTATTTATTTTTGTGTTCAACTCACCTTTTTTTCCTTCTTATCCTGATTTATCATTTAATTTCTTTTCAGTATAACAGAATTCATTGTTTATGCACCACACCCAGTGCTCCATGCAATACATATCCTCCATAATACCCACCACCAGGCTCCCCCAACCTCCCACCCTCCGCCCCTTCAAAACCCTCAGATGGTTTTTCAGAGTCCATAGTCTCTCATAGTTCATCTCCCGCTCCAATTTCCCTCGACTCCCTTCTCCTCTCCATCTCCCCATGTCCTCCATGTTATTTGTTATGCTCTACAAGTAAGTGAAACCATATAAGTGACTCTCTCTGCTTGACTTATTTCACTCAGCATACTCTCTTCCATTCCTGTCCATGTTGATACAAAAGTTGGGTATTCATCCTTTCTGATGGAGGCTCAACTCACTTTTTAAAAAAAGTTTTTATTTAAAGATTTTTTTTTTATTCATTTGACAGACAGAGGTCACAAGTAGGCAGAGAGGCAGAGAGAGACAGAGGAGAAAGCAGGCTGTCCGCAGAGCAGAGAGCCCGATGTGAGGCTCGATCCCACGACCCTGGGATCACGACCCGAGCTGAAGGCAGTGGCTTTAACCCACTGAGCCACCCAGGCGCCCCTAAAA
Organism: Taxidea taxus jeffersonii; assembly: GCA_003697995.1. Classification (NCBI taxonomy): domain Eukaryota; kingdom Metazoa; phylum Chordata; class Mammalia; order Carnivora; family Mustelidae; genus Taxidea; species Taxidea taxus. Next base: position 8,119 of record RCUC01039346.1, on the reverse strand, counting down.
AAAGTTTTTATTTAAATTACGGTTAGGAGAAGGAAGGGAAAAATGAAGGGGTTTGGGAACCAGAAGGCAAGAGGAACCATGAGAGACTGTGGACTCCAGGAAACAACCTGAGGGTTTTAGAGAGTAGGGGGGGTGGGGGGATGGGGAAGCCTAGGGATGGGTATTAGGAGAGGATGTATTGTATGGAGCAGTGTGTGTTATAAGCAAACAATGAATCATGGAACACTACATCAAAAACTAGTGATGTACTGCATGGTGACTAACATAATAAAAAATAAATTCCAGTTTGGTTAACATACAGTGTACTATTAGTTTCAGGTGTGCAATATGTTGAGTCAACACTTCCATATATCACCCAGTGCTCATCAGGACAAGTCCCTCCTTAATCCCTTCACCTGTTCATCCATCCCCTCACCACCTCCCCTTTGGTAACCATCAGTTTGTTAAGAGTATGTTTCTTGGTTTTCCTCTCTCTCTCTCTCCCTCCTTTCCCGCCTCCTTTGCTAGTTTGTTTTGTTTCTTAAATTCCACATATGAGTGAAATCATATGGCAGTAGTCTTTTTCTGACTGACTTATTTTGGTTAGTATAATACTCTCTAGCTCCATTGCAAATCTCATTCCTTTGATGGCTGACTAGTATTCTATTGTATACGTAGACCACATCTTCCTCATCCATTCATCAGTTGACGGACACGTGGGCTGTTTCCCAACAACACTGTTGTTGATTATGATGCTATGAACATCAGAGTGTATGTATCCCTTTGAATCAATATTTTTTTAAAGATTTTATTTATTTATTTGACAGAGAGAGATAGTAAGAGAGGGAACACAAGCAGGAGGAGTGGGAGAGAAGGAAACAGGCTTTCTGTCCAGCAGGAAGCCTGAAGCAGGACTTGATCTCAGGACTCAGAGATCATGACCTGAGCACAAGGCAGACACCTAATGACTGAGCCACTCAGGTGCCCCATGGGTCAGTATAATTTTGTCTTTAAAATACCCAGTAGTGCAGTTACTGGATCATAGGGTAGTTCTATTTTTAACTTTCTGAGGAACCTCCATACTGTTTTTCCAGATTGGCTTCACCAGTTTGCATTCCTGACAACAGAACACAAGTGTTCCTTCGTCTCCACATTCTCACCAATTCTTGATTCTTGTACTGTTGATTTTAGCCACTCTGACAGGTGTTAAGTAATATCATATTGTAGTTTTGATTTGCATTTCCCTGACGATGAGCAATGTTGGCCATCTGTATGTCTTCTTTGGAAAATTGTCTATCCATGTCTTCTGTTCATGTTTTAATTGGATTATTTTTTGGGCTGTTGACTTCCATAAGTTCCTTATATATTTGGGATGCTAAACCTTTATCAGATATGGCATTGGCAAATATCATCTCCCATTCCATAGTTGCCTTTTAGTGTTGTTGATTGCTTTCTTTGCTGTGCAGAAGCTTTTTAAGTTTTGCCAGATCCTGGGGTAGACAAGGGATGAGTTCAGGTTTGAATGCAGACAGTGAGGCTGTTCACAGGCTACCCAGACAGTATTCTCTCCTGCCTATCTAATTCGCACCTCTCTTTCCTGTTACTCCAGGCAAAGACCTCCACTTGCTGCGCTCCTCCCGTTTGGCTGTTCATGGTAGAAGACACCAGAGAGCATTAGTGTCACCTGCTGCCTCAACTGTGGAAAAGATGGCTGAGATGAAGGTAGACACCATAAAGAGTCAGCCTATGACCATTCAGGGCAGCTCTCTTTCTCGCCCCAGCTCTCAGATTTTGCTTCCTATTCCTCTTCCTCCCCCATTCCTATAATTTAGGCCCTCTTGATCTCTAAGGGAGATATGGGGTCAGGATGTTAGATTCGATTCTTAGTCAGGAGATAAAAAACTGTTCCAAGATTATCTTTGCATTTTTGGAAAAGACCTTTGTACTTCCGCTTCAACTCTCTGAAGTGCAGGGAAACCGAACTGACAAGTGCAGTGCATGGACCTAAGAGACCCACCACTTAATTTTGAATCTTATCTGCTCTACTTCTCATCCGTATGACACTGGGTGAGTTCTTAATGTCTTTGAGCCAGTTCAGCTACACTGAGCAAGAATTAAGATGAGCACTGAACATGTGACTCAATATGTTAGATGCATATAGTAAGCATAAGGTAAATTTTAGGTATTGTTTTTGTTGTTGTTATTGTCATTATCAAGGCTAAGCACCATCTCTCCAATTAAAATATCCTGTGATCAGGATCAGTTTTCCATAGATCCTGAGAGAACTTTTTGTTCTTTATGCTTATGTAGGTAGATACTGAGTGTTTGTAGGGAAGCAAGTGAATCCACCGTCATTTCTGATTTCCCAGAGCTTATACTTTGCTTGGCACAGTATAGCCTAAAAGAGCATCAGTGATCTCTTTTAAATATTGAATAGACCCTTCTTGGCTTCTCAGAAACTTGGCATAGACATTGTTGGTTCCATGCATTGGGTGCTTTGCTTCCTTCCAATGAGTTTTCATAGATCTAGAGGAAAAATGAAACAGTGTTTGTCTGTATGTATGTCACAGATTTTCTAAGAGACCTATCATTTTCCACTTAATAGACTCTTCATTTGAAAATTACTGGAGATTTCCATAATGATGAAAATTAAGGGAAGCCTGGGTGGCTTAGTTGGTTAAGCAGCTGCCTTCGTCTCAGGTCATGATCCCAGGGTCCTGGGAACGAGTCCCACATTGGGCTCCTTGCTTGGCAGGGAGAGTGCTTCTCCCTCTGCCTCTGCCTACCACTCTGTCTGCCTGTGCTCGCTCTCTCTATATACCAAATAAATTAATAAAAATCTAAAAAAAAAGAAAATTAAAAGAGAGAAAAAGGGAAAAGGAGGCAAATCTTATTGCATGAAATGAGACACATTTTAGGATTTCCACCCTCTCTTTTTTCTTTCTTTCATTCTCTTTTTTTAGAGAGGGAGAGGCAGTGGGGGCCAGACTTTATCCCTCCAACCAGATATCATAACCCGAGCCAAAATCAAAAGTCGGACACTTAACCAACGGAGTCACCCAGGCACCCCAATTTCCATGCATTCTTGAATGAATATCTGGGACATGATAGGCTTCTACCTCTCTGTTATATAATAAAGTAAAAGTCATTAAACCTTTCTTAGGATTGGGTTTCACCAATTAACCCACCATTCCAGTAACAACGCAAATTCTGATTTACAAAGCATGACTGAATACTTATTGGGTGCAAACATCTTTTAGATGCCACACATACCTTGATATGGGTGATGTTCTCCCCATTTCTAGATGGTGGATAATAGCACGCAGAGGTTGGGATGTTGACATATACCCCATGTTTAGTCTGATTCTCATCCCAGGGCTCTATGCACCCCACCAGTGTAGAATGGCTGCTTTCTTTTCAAACGTGCTTCAGTTCCAGATGAGCAAACAGAAAGAGGACCAACAATTCCTTCTTTTGGGATTTTGTGAGTTCATCTGTGAATTAGCAAAATGGGATAATTGGTTTACAGGGGGCTTTACTGCATGAATATTAAGATCATAAGATTTTCTATGAATAGTAATGCATTTTGTAGCCTATTTTGGAATTCTGAATAAAAATATTATTCCTTATCCAAGATAGGCACTTTCCCATGGATTTATGATGGAAAGAGCACTGGTACACAGACTTCAGGGATGTTTCTGATTCTAACCTTGATAATAAAAGCATGAAGTTGATTTTGTCTACACTTTCTATTAGGAGGACAAATGTAGATAATTAATCGTTAAATTGTACATATATTGATTTTTCACAATGTTATCATCTTTTATGCCTACATACTATAGAAATTTTCATTTGTGTAATACAGAGGTGAGCACAAGAATTGTATTAGGAAAATTGTTATAAGGGGCACCTGGGTGGCTAAGTCTGTTAAGTGTCCAACTTTGATTTTGGCTCAAGTCCCAATCTCAGGGTCCTGGGATGGAGCCCCACATTGGGTTCTGTGCTCAGAGTAAAGCCGGCTTAAGCTTCTCTCTCTCTCCCTCTACCTCCTTCTGCTTGTACACTCTTTCTCTGCAGTCTCTCAGAATAATTAAATAAAATTTCTTTCTAAAAAAGGAATATTGTGGGGCACCTGGGTGGTTCAGTGGGTTAAAGCCTCTGCCTTTGGCTCTGGTCATCGTCCCAGGGTCCTGGGATCGAGCCCCGCATCAGGCTCTCTCTCTGCTCAGCAGGGAGCCTGCTTCTCCTCTCTCTCTGTCTGCCTCTCTGCTACTTGTGATCTCTCTCTGTCAAATAAATAAATAAAATCTTTAAAAAAGGAATATTGTAATAAAAAATTAAGATATAATAAAGTTAATCTTTCAGGTAATACTATGTCACTTTTGAAGTGCTTGAAATAGATTGTATACTTCAGAGACACTTAAAACATATTATTGTGGAAAGGGAGAACTCAGGAAACAATATGTGTATTATTATAGTGTTAAGTACTTATAAACCTGCTTATGGATATTTAAGTCAACACTAATATTATAGAAACATTGAAAGAAAAATATATCTACCACATTCATGACAGCATTTGTCCTTGGGCAACTGAAATGCAGGGGAATGGGATTAGGCAGGGAAAACAAGAAATCTCAATTTTTACTGGCAACAAATATGAGTTTTGGAGCCAAGTAGAACTCAGTATTTCTATGTTTGTATATTTGTATGTTTCTCTAATATTCTTTGGCTCGGTGCCTTCATAGTGGGTATATATAGAAACAGGTAAATAGCTCAGACACAAGTAAGGAAAAATTTCTAAGAAGAGTTTACAGTTGAGAAATGTTGCTGAAGGTAATGGGATGTTCGCCTGGCAAGTGTGAATTGCTTGAATCAAAATAGGCACATTTAGCTGGGTGTCTCTACACTTGTTTTGTTAATTCAATCCTCTCTTCTCTATTGAGAGGTGTCCCAGCTGCATGGAACCACAGAATCTAACAGCTGTCTCAGAGTTCCTTCTCCTGGGCATCTCAGATGATCCAGACCTGGAGCCCATTCTCTTTGGGCTGTTCCTGTCCATGTACCTGGTCACCGTGCTTGGGAACCTGCTCATCATCCTGGCCGTCAGCTCTGACTCCCACCTCCACACACCCATGTACTTCTTCCTCTCCCACCTGTCCTTGGCGGATATTGGCTTCAGCACCACTACAATCCCCAGGATGCTGGTGAACATTCAAACACACAGCAAGTCTATCACCTATGTAGGCTGCCTAACTCAGGTGTCCTTTTTTTTCCTGTTTGGGTGTTTGGATAATCTGTTCCTGGCTGTGATGGCCTATGACCGGTTTGTGGCCATTTGTGACCCCCTGAACTATTCAGTCATCATGAACCCTTGCCTCTGTGGCTTGTTGGTCCTGATGTCATTTTTCGGCAGCCTTTTGGAATCTCAGATTCATTATTTGATGGTGTCCCAACTTACCTTCTGCAGAAATGTGGAGATTCATCATTTCTTTTGTGATGTGCCTCAACTTTTCCACCTTGCCTGCTCTGATACCTCCATGTACACCATATTAATGTATTTTATCAGTGCCATCTTTGGTGGTGTTCCACTCTCAGGGATCCTTTGTTCTTATACAAGAATTGTTTCCTCCATTCTGAGGGTCCCATCCACAGGTGGGAAGTACAAAGCCTTTTCTACCTGTAGCTCCCACCTGTTGGTTGTTTGTTTGTTTTATGGAACAGGCCTTGGAGTGTACCTCAGTTCCTCCATCTCTTCCTCCCTCAGGAAGGGTGCTGTGGCCTCGGTGATGTACACTGTGGTCACCCCTATGCTGAACCCCTTCATCTACAGCCTGAGGAACAAGGACATTAAGAGGGCACTGTGGGGGATGATCAGCAGAACAGGGTAATATCAGCCTTTGTCATAATCTTTCTGGGTTCATAAAACTGGAAAATGCAGGAAATCAACAACAACAAGAAATTCTGAATCTGCAACCACATGGTATATGTACCTATATGGATCTCTGCTTTTTGCTTATATAACTATTCCTGTTAGCATAGGTTTAATCGAACTGGGGGATTATTTTGGACTTCCCACTTATGTCATAGTCCCTACAGGATTATGGGTATATCTGTACCCCCCTCACTTTCTGTATGCATTTCCCAGGGCTCTTGGTCATGAGCAGTCTTGTTTCTATCATTGCAAAATAATCGTAACTCTCTCTCTTGTTATTTTCCTTTTAAAAATATTTTACTTATTCATTTGAGAGAGAAAGCCCAAGCAGGGGGAGTAGCAGAGGGAGAAGCAGGCTCACTGTTGAGGTGGGAACCCATTGTGGGGCTTGATCTCAGGACCTGGAGTTCCTGACCTGAGCCAAAGGCATAGTAAACATCTGAGCCACCCAGGTGCCCCATCTTGTTATTTTCCTTTGATTTCCCCCATCCCTGCCATTTGTTAGGAGGACCTAAATCCTACCTTAAGGTCCAAAACACCCAATACATTTTTGTGCCTTAATGACCTTGAGCAGATTTTTAAAAAGATTATTTATTTGCCAGAGAGAGATCACAAGTAGGTGAGAGGCAGGCAGAAAGAGAGGAGGGAAGCAGGCTCCCTGCTGAGCAGAGAGCCTGACTCGGGGCTCGATCCCAGAACCCTGGGACCATGACCCGAGCCAAAGGCCGAGGCTTTAAGCCACTGAGCCACCCAGGAGCCCCTTGATCAGATTTTTTTCAAAGTAGGCTTCACACCCAGCATGGAGTCCAACATGGGGCTTGAACCCATGACCCTGAAATGAAGACCCAAGGTGAGATAAAGAATCAGATGCTCAACAGACTAGTCCTCCCAGAGCCCCATCTTGATCAGATTTCTGAGTGTATAGGATAACTATTTAATTTCCTTCTGATGCTGAAATGAGACACTATTAATATTGAGGTTGAATGAATATTTATGAAGTTCCCTGGAACTTCCCTAGGAAAACTGGGATGTACAATTCCAAAGGAATAGATGGGAGAGAAACTACCAGAACAGAGGTGATCCTAATTTTCCTGATGATTGTCCTTCCTATTCCATCTAATTTCTCCCCAGTTATATTATATAACTAGGCACAAAGGGACAAATACTGTATACTTCCACTTATACAAGATGCCTCTAGTAGTCAAATTCACAGAGACAGAGAGTAGAATGGTGGGAGCCAGGAGCTGGGGGAGGGAGAAGGGGGATTAGTGTTTAATGGGACAGTTTCAGTTGGGAAGGTAGAAAAGTTCTCGAGATGAATGGTAATGATGGCTGTAAATGTATGTACTACTCCTGATCTATACACTTAAAAGTGGTTAAGGCGGTAAAGTTTATATTATTTTTCCACAATTAAAAACACCACCGGGGGGAGGAGTCAAGATGGCGGAGAAGTAGGAGGCTGAGACGACATCAGCCAGCAGGAGATCAGCTAGATAGCCTATCAAACCATTCCGAACACCTACAAATCCAACAGGAGATCGAAGAGAAGAAAAACAACAATTCTAGGAACAGAAAATCGACCACTTTCTGAAAGGTAGGACCAGCGGAGAAGTGAATCCAACGCGATGGGAAGATAGACCCCAGGGGGAGGGGCCGGCTCCCGGCAAGCGGCGGAGCACAAAATCAGAACTTTTAAAAGTCTGCTCCACGGAGGGACATCACTCCAGAGGCTAAACTGGGGTGAAGACCTCATGGGGACAATGTGGACTCAGGTCCCACGGGGTCACAGAAGGATCGGGGGTGTCTGAGTGTCGCAGAGCTCACAGGTATTAGAGCGGGGAAGTCGGCTGCGGAGACAGAGCCGAGATTTCCTAGTGGTCTGTGACACGGACCGGTGCTCTGTGGCACTGGCCGGTGCTCTGTGCGAGGGGTTCCCACAAGATCCGGGGAGACCCCGACCCGGGAGAGCTCAGGGATCTACGGGGTCCGGAGACTCCAGGTGGGACTCTGCCAGAGACAGAGACGCTTGGTCAAAGGCTGGGTGAGCTCGGAGCACTCCCAGAAGCCAGTGAGACGGGACTGCTTACGCCCGATTTTCTCTGAGCACGGTCTGCGGGCACGCGCGGTCTGCGGGTGCGCGCAGTGTCGGCGGGCCTGCGGTGTCTGCGGGTGCGCGGTGTCTGCGGGCGGACGCGCGCGCGCACTCTC
>RCUC01039337.1:0-11975 GCA_003697995.1 Taxidea taxus jeffersonii | reverse complement strand
AGGAAGACAGCCTAAGTTTACACGGGTCCAAGGGAGCCCAGCTCCAATTTTCTCTTATATTCTGAGAAACAATAATCCATGCGTTAACTTCACTAAGCTTAGTTGAGTGCCATTGTGTTAAAGAACCAGAAGGTGACTCAGAGCAGACATTTTGCATGGCCGGAGAATGGGTAGAATGTACAAGATGTACATGATGAATTAGGACAGTGGGCGGTGACTATGCATGGCGGAATGAGCAACTAAAGAGTGAAGAGCATGTACAGAAACCCACAGATAAAAGGGGCTCCATGGAATTGGGTAGTCTGAGCAGTTCCCTGCAGAGTGTTGAACCAAGAATTATACACATGTGCAAACCTGGTGGTGAAAGTAGCTAGAACTAAAAACCCTAAGGTTGAATGTTTTGGATAAAGTCAAGTCTTCTTACTAGGTCTGAACCCTCCCCCACAGAAGGGCTGGAAAAGGAAGCATTTTGACTTGGAGAAGGGACATGATCAGTCAACAGAACAATGAAACTGTCTATGAGAAATCAAGTCAGGAGGCTACTGGAACATGATTCTGGAAGCCTAGACCAGAATCCTGACAATAAATATGGGAAGAGATGTTATGAAAGATAGAATGGATAATATTTGATTACTGAGTAAGAAAGAATGAAGAAGAAGATGTCAAAGATGACTCTTGATTGTTGTAAAGTGGTAGCAACATTGTTGAATAAAGAAAAATGGGAAGGGCCACAATTTATGAGGAGGGAGCTTAAAAGAGCATAGGGATATCACAGTGAAGCCTTTTATAGGTATCTAGAGTTTCAGAATAAAGTTCCTGACCATGATTGAGCCTAAGTGAGGAAGATTTCATCTACATGGAAGAGGCATGTGACTCTGTGACTGCTTGAGTATGGACTATAAGGGTGGGAAGAAGAGAGGTCATGGTCTGAGCTTTGGGTCACACCAAAGAGAGCATGATGAGCCACAGAACTATCTTCTAGAGTGTCAGGAAGAAGCATTTCAGCTAAAAAGGGGGTAATAGTAGGAGATGTTGGAGAAAGGGGCTGAAGACATCAAAACTTAGAGATGATACAGAGGTCCTTCATGTTCTTGGGATTAGTACCTAGGATTGGGGACAGGGAGAGTAATATTTGTGTGTCCAAAGGGTGGCCTAGGAAAGATAGGTCTAGAGTTGGAGAGGAAGTCCAAAAGAGGAAGGACTGAATTTTTCTAGCAGAGAATACTTTTCCTTAAAAGAATTATAAAGATTCAGAAATTCCTTAAAGTTGCTGCTCAAGATTCATTAAGAGAAAATAAAGAGAGCTTCAGAAACTCATAATTCTTTCAGACAACTGTCAAACTCTCTTTGCTCTCAGAATACTGCTCTCAAGGTGCTACACCTGGTAAGACCAAGTGCCTGGAGGCCCAGGCTACACTTTGAGGTTGCTAAAAACTGAACCTTGGCCTCTGAGCAGGTATCTACTAGCTTCATTATCCCCAAATCAGCATACCACTGGAGGGCCGTGGCTCTAACTAGAACTTTATAGCAATAGTATGAGAGGAAACCCGTTAGAATATATTTCCATCTGCGTACAAATAATACTTAAAGCTGCTTGCATTTTTATGAGTTGAGAGAGTTTAACAGTTGTTTGGAAGAATACCCAACCCAGTTCTGCTAGAAATCTGGGCCCAGACAGTAACAATGTTCTTTGAACCCCAAATGAACTATGCGATCTGACCTATAAATGTACATATGAGGATGATGGGACAAGGTTTTCAAAACTGTTCCTGCACATACAGCTAGAGTCCCATTTGTCTGGTAATAAAAGAGTGTGAGTTGGCCCACATGGGTTTGAGTCCCAGCAACCTCACTTACTTGCTCTGTGAACTTGAGCCTCTTTCAGATTTTCAGAGTCAACTTCCAATCCCAGACCACCTCATGGTATTATGAGAATAAGATGAACCAATCTACTAAAATGGACCATATGGTATAAAAGCATTATATATTATAAGGGGCTATATTTATTGTTATTATTATTATTATTATTATGCCAAGAAATGGTACGGAAGTCTTTTTTCAAGTCAGACTCGAGAGCCTAGAGTTTAAACATTTGACAATGACTTCCCCTGCTTGAGATTCTTCCTCATCTACCATTCTGAACTCAGTAATACATAGCAAGTCTCCATTTGCCAGTTATCCTCAATCATTTTTAGCAGTGAAACTTCACAGCCCCATGCCCTCTGAAATTAATTTGGAATTAAGTCAGAAGGTTTGGAGAGGAGTGTTTGGTGAACTGAAGCTAATAATTCATTTGGGGACCTGTGTCTCATTTTCTTATGTAGTAATTCCAAGACTTGACTCACTTTGGACTGGAGCTATCAGAAAATATCCATGTGGCCTTAATCTGGGAGAGCTACAAAACACATCCCCTGGTCCCATTCTAAATGCCATGTACTTTCCCATGCTTTCAAATACAAAATGGAATCCAATCCTCAATGCAGCTTCTGGGTTGAAACAACTATACCCACTTAACAGATGAAGAAACTGAGGAGAGGAAAAGATTAAGAATGTGCCCAAAAGTCATACAAATAAGTGTCAGGGGAAGGATTTTAACCCTTTTCTTCAATTTCTGCATTCTTTTCAAATCTCCTATAGGGAAAAATCTCTGTAAACTAAATGAACTATTTGGGTCTCCTTCTCACAGTGTTTTGATGCAAGAGCTTCACTGAATCCTCGAGTCCATCAGCAAGTCTGAGAACGACAAATTATCCCATGAAATGGACTATGGAACCCAGAGACAGATCCACATGTATATGGACACCACTTAATTTAGAACACAACCAGCATTACGGATCAACAAGGAAATAATAGACTATTCAACAAATCTTGCTGGGATAGCTGGTCAACCATAAAGAAAAATAAATTGGAATTCTACTTCACAGCATACACAAAATCAATTGAAAATTGCTTAATAATTTAAATGTGAAGAGTAAACTGTAAAACTTTAAAAGAAAATTGGAGGGAATATCTTTATGACTTCAGGCTAAGAAATACTTTTATTTTAAAACACAACATAAAAAATAAAGCTCATAAAGAAAAGATGGTTAATTTTGACTATGTTGAAATTAAGAACAAGGGTTCACCAAAATACACTATAAAGAAAATGAAAAAGACAAGCCACAAACTGGGAAAAAATATTTGCAACACACAACCAACATTAGATTTTCAGAATAGAATTTCTGAAAATCAGTGAGAAAAAGACAATTTAACAGAAATAGTCCAAAGAAATCATGAGTCCTCATTTCCCGGAAAGGAAAACACAAGTTGCCAATAAACATACAAAATTCACTTGATGTCACTGGTAATCAGAATATTAAAATTAAAACCACAATGAGAAATAATTTTACACCCCAGCATTTAAAAGTCTGATAATACCAAGTGTTGGAGAAGAAGCAGACAAGCCAACTCTCGCTGCTGATGGGAGTGTAAATTGACATGGCCACATTGGAAAACCATTCAGCATCATCTAGTACATTTGAAGATATGCATACCCTGCGAGCCTAAAGTTATACTCCTAAGTATGTACCACAAAACAAACAAACTAACACACACACACGTGCACACACACACACACACACACACACACACACACAACAAAACAAGAAAAAACTCTTGGCCTGTGCACCAAGAGACATTGGAAAGAATCTCCATAGCAGAACAACTACCCTAGAAAAATATATCGAAAACAAATCAATAAAACTAATGTTCATTAACAGGAAATGGATAAATAAGTTGTGGTATAGTCCTACACTAAAATAGCATATAATCATGGAAAGAAAGTAGAGATGCGAGCATCAACACATGGAAGCCTCACAAACATATTCTTGAATAAAATGAGAAAAAGCTAAACTGCACAAGGATACACTTATTTCATGTTACCAGTTCTATAAAACCCAAAAATATGAGATAATGAACAATCTATTGTTCAGAATACAAATTTGAGGCCAACTGTAAAGAAAAGTAAAAGATCTATGGAGGCCAGGATTTGGGAGGGTGTTGCTTATGGTGGGAGCAAGGCGCCTGGGCCTCTAATGGTTCTATTGGAGGGGTTTCTATCTCTCTGGTAGTGTGGTCTTCCTATTGCTGTTCATGATATCAGTCTTCACACCTTATCAGTGCCATCTAGGCTGTGTTGTATGAGTTTGGTAGAGGAACCAGACAAGGAAAAGTAACAGTTACAACTCAGAGTGAGCAGTCTTCGAGCTCTCTGGGTCACAGCTTTAAGTACTAGCTCTAAGCTCCTCTTCTTGACATCTGTATGGCCAGCACCTGGCAGAGCAGCTGGAACCCTCCAGATGCATGAGAGTAATGTGGTGAGGGAATAGATGGAGGAGGACCAGTTGGGGGGATAGGTAGCTGGACAGATGGATGACGGAATGAGGTGGGCAACTAAAAGCCTACATAAGAGGAAGGTATGTATAGAGACCCTGGGGCAACTTAAGGGAAGAAGCAGAAGGCAAACATGGGATCTGCAACCAGAACTTTCTTTCTCTTATCTCCTGAATGCACTCAATCAGATGAAATTAGGATCCTCTGATTTAACATAAACCTAACTGAACCTCTCTTTATTAATAAAGGAAAGAGGACTGGGGCACCTGAATATCTCAGTCAATTAAGCATTGGACTCAGATCATGATCTCAAGGTCATGGGACCAAGCCCTGTGTTGGGCCCCACACTTAGTGCAAAGTCTGATTGAGATTCTCTTTGTCCCTCTCCCTCTGCCCCTTCCCCTCTCAGGGGCTCTCTCTCTCTCTCTTTCTCTCTAAAATAAATGTTAAAAAAAAAAAAAAAAGGAAAGAGGACTATGAGTATAGTAATTCAGCACAATCCTCCTACCTTCTGATCAGCTTGGAGAATCGTCTCTTCTTTCTCAACCCCCCTATGCCTTGCCCTGATCCCACCTCCCCAGTCGAAGCTGACTCAATCTCCCGGATGCACTTTGATTATGGACGTTGTTGGCTGATTTGCAAGCTTGATGCCCTCTGGGCCCTTTGATGAAGGGAAATGTGTTTTATTCATCTGTTAGTCCTACACCTACTAGAGCAGCTGGTAGATCACAGGTGCTGGACACACACTTTTGAAACAGACACTGAGAAGCAGACTATTAAAAATAGTGAATCTAAAGTCAACAACTTCAAAACTCGAGTATGAATAGATTGGCAGAGTAGGGATCTCAAAATCAGAAGAAAGGGCAAAAATTCAAAGTAGGCTCAAGCTGACTATGGTGAAGATGTAAAAAAGCAATTGAAACGGAGCCTGAAGCCTTGCTGAGGCCCCCTGATTCACAGAAGATACCTAGAGGCCCTCACAGCCCAGGGGAGAAATCGACTCCATAAACTTTGGGCTGGGATATCTTTGGAAGATTAAATAAAAGTCAGCTTTGTGGAAATAGGACATTCGAGAAGACATTTTCTTCTCTGGTCTTTATCCCTGGAAAATACATCAATGCTTCGTGGAAGAGACAGGCAGGACTCGGCCAGGAAGAGGTACAGAAATGCAAAGAGCTGAAAGAGGAGGGTGGGGAAGTCATCCACAGGGAAGTGTGAACCTTGGGTGGAATTAATCGTGCTTCTCATCACTCAGGGCCCTGTCTGCATCGATCCTATATTAATTCCGATGCAGTGGTCAAAACTCAGTTAAAACCCCTCTAACAGTTACTGCCGGAAACTCTTCTAAAAATCCATTCAAGTTGTTTTATTTTGTTTATATGTCAAATACTTGTTTGCATTCAGAAGTGAGAGCAAAACTTGGGGAAGAGACCAAGCTAGAATTCACAATAGGTTCCGATAATGTCTTCCTTTTGGGGTTGATCTCAGATCTTGACTAGTTCATCCTGGTTGGTGAAAGCGCTCCATTTTCAGCTTCCTGTTGGCCTCTCACTGTATGCTAACACCGCCTTAATCCATGAGCCTTTGTATCCTCATAATTGTCATAATAGTGCCCTCAGATGGGGATTATCGCCCCATTTTCTATATGAGAAAACTGAGTCTTGAGAGATAAAGTAACCTGTACTGAGTGATAGAGAAAAGGTTAATCTCCAGGGCCATCTGATTTAATCTCCTTCTAGTTGCTAGTCATAGAGACATCTCTGAGGAACACTGGGTTCTCTACAAATATTTCTACCTTCTTTGAGGCAAAGAACAACTGCCATTAGACGATGGGAAACTTGTGGGCAAATGTGATCACAGAGATGGGCGTCACGCAGGTCCATACGTCTGCTGATTGAGTTTATCTGGAGACCACACAGAACATCGGGGCTTTGAGAATGTCAGCCAAGGAAGATTTCCAACTGCTGGTATTCGTCTTCTTTACTTTTCCTCTTCCTTCCCTTCCACTTTTCCTCCCTTTGCTTTCTGTCTTGCTTTCCACTAAATAAACGTTTCCAAACACCTACTATGTACACGCTTTGTGCTGGGAGGTGGGATACGGAGACAGGTAGACAAAGATCCACACTCGGAGACATTGGTGTCTAGACATGGGAACAATGGCAGCACAGTGCAAGAGAGGCTGCTCAAATAATTCCAAAGAAGAGTAGACAGACAGAGGTGAGTCCAGTCCCTTCTCTCTGTGTTCCGATCAGACCACAGGGCTATGCTTTCAGATGGGAGAGAATTCTCAGGTGCATCTCTCCGGCAGGTGAGGACAGGTCTACAGAGGAAGCAAGCTGCACATTACCTAGAGGAAGAACAGTAAGACCACACAAAGGAAGGACCATTGAGCCAGGGGTGGAAAGAGAGGGGCCAGGAGAGAGGCAGACAGCCTCTCCAAGTTCCAGGTAGAAGGGAAGGGGTTGGAGGCCTGAGGAAGTAACTTAGTGATCAGCAAAATTCCTCCCTGACCTGTCACCAACCCCCAACTCCCACACTAGGCCCCTTGTCCTCCAAGGAAGACTTTGACTTCTCTCTGTCTTTAATCTCATAAACAGGAATAGAAGATATAAATTGCGTCTGTGCTGGAGAGCAGGACAGAGTCAGAGCCTGCCTGTCGGGCGGAGGGGAAGATCCATTCCAATATTTATTTATTATTATTATTTCGAGGAGGGGGGGGAAAGCCAGAAATATTTCCAAAATGTCAACACTATTAAGGAAATCTGAACACCTTAATCCATTTAAATGTCAGCTAGAACCAAGCGTGGGTTTTCAGGAGGGGAGAATGAGGAAGTAAGGAGAGGCAGACGGAATTAATGCCAGATTCCACATAATTTATCAAAGTTTCTTTCTTTTCTTAATATATTAAATATTAAATGCTTCTTTGCATCTGAGTGAGAGAGGAGAGAGAGAGGGACCAGGGTGGAACTCATAAATGCCTAGATAATTGGTTTTGAGGGTTTTTTTTTCTTCTTTCTTTCTTTCTTCTTGGCGGATTCTCAATTTCCCTATAAAAGAGAAAATTCATTTCCAGCCGCTAATGTAATGTCAGCGTGCTGTTTACTAAGCATGGATGATGTATAGAGGGACACTACTTTCAGAGGACTACTTAATGATGCATAGAATTAAATCCTGAGCTCCTCAGCTGAGCCTCCTCCCTCCCTCCTGGTTCCCAGGCTCCCGGTGCATCTTGGGAGCAGCAGGGTTGGCATAACCTGTCTCCCTGGCTGCTAGAACTCTAGGGTCTCTGCTGGGAAAGCTCGACAAGAGCCCCTTATCCTCAGCAGATGCATATGCCCCTGGTGGAGCCCGGAATGAGCTCCTGGGCAGAGAGAAGCTGACAGACAAGGGGAGACATGGCTACTCGGTGCTGAGGAGAACAGGAGTAGGGCATTCATGGGAGGCACCAGGTGTGGGGTGCGGGGGTGGGGTGGGGAGTGGGTTGGGAGGGGGCAGGGCCAAGTTGAAGAGCCCTGGTAGGGAAAGGGCTGACCAGGAGAGGTGGTGCTTCTCTGAGCTCGCCCTCTGCCCTCTGGAAACCACAGCATTCAGATGTCAAGGAAAATAGATGGGGGGCTGTTCAGCAGCATCCCCGGGGCCTGTGAGGCTGTCACTGCCAGAGCAGCACCTTCGTCCTTACCCTGTGCTAGTGTTTGCCTGCTCCTGCTACTCTCCCAGGAGGGCTGAGTGGTCTGAGGTGGCCTGGCTTCCCCTAAGGGACAGCACCCTGCCGTGAGCCTGCCCAGCCTCCTGCCCTGGGGAAGTAACCCAGCCATGCCACCCGAGAGACCACTGGCTCTGGCTGGCTGGCTTGGCCACCAGTAATGGGGAGACAAGGTAGGAAGGCAGCCAGTGGGGCCAGTAGTGGGTGGAGAGGAGTGGGGGCAATTTGGCTCTTCCAGGATGGGCGGTGGGGAGGGTCACCAGACACTCGGTCCCCTCTGAATCTCCTCCAAGGTTCGTTGGCCCCCACCACTCCACTGAAGCTGATCCCCATCTCCCCGTGGGCAAACTGGGTGGCCTCATTTTCTTTGTTCTCCTGAGCATTTGCTGTCACTGACCACTCCCTCTTCCTGGAAACCCTCTGCTCCTTTGGCTTCATCAGCACCGCTCTACTTCTGACAGCTCGCCGTTCTGTATCCCTCATGGGTACCTTTCGTTCCTCCACTCTGCACACAGTAGACTTTCCATGGGTGTCTTTCTTAATGGCTCATTCTTTCTCTGTGTATTTTCACCCCCTACAAAGGTTCCTGGCTTTCGAGACTCCAAGCCGATCTCTAATCCAACCACTCTCCTGGGCTCTGAGGGCACGTTTGGAGCCACTTCTAGGGCACCTTGGCATAGGCGCCCTGCTCTTGTGGCCCATTCAGTATCACTGTCTTTTGTCAGCTGCCCTTCCCAGCACCCATTTCTGCCCATGCAACTGCCATTCGTTCAGGCTTCCTGGATCAGAAAACAAGAGTCATCATTGTCTCTTTTCTCATTTATCAAAGTTTTCACGTGCCCCTGGATTCTCTCTTTCCTACTCATCCCCCAACCTGACTTCACTGTGATCCAGCTCTTATGCCTGGAGTCTTGCCAAGGAGTCAAGTTTAACCCGCCACCAGTCTAACCATCCCCATCCATCCTGAACCCGGAGGCCTGACTCATCTCCACAAAACCCCATTGCCACTAAGTCATTTCACAGGGGCCAGTCACCCCCACTCTGTTGTTTCCAGAGGGCCCCACATTGAGCAGACCCCTCTTCTCAGGAAATTCAAGGCTGAGGGGAGTACCATTTAGCACCAGTCAAAACCAGCAGGAATCTCCAGGCAAAACCTCCTGTGGAAGGACAGTGGAAGAAATTGAGAGTTTCCAACAGAGAGGAAGGGAGGCTAAAAGTTTAAGCTCAATTTGAAAATCTGAAGAGCTCCACTCTACAGCCAAGGGAGAGATACTGACGGACACAGAGGGTTGGCTTTGGAACCAGTGGACACGAGACATAATCAGCCAGTTTGGTAGAACTTTCCATGGTCAGAGATATCTGAAGATGAAATTACCTGCCCCTGTCTCTGAATGTGTTGCAACAATGATTGATGGTCATGTTCGAGGATGTTATAAAAGAAATCCACACTAAGGGCTCCGGAGGAAGAGCTTTCCTAGAAGGGCTTTAAGATTCCCCCTCCACACCACCTTCCCCCACCCTCAGAGGCCCTGTGTTATTCCACCTGATTCCAAGGCCCTCCTTCATCTGGCCCCACCTCTGTATCCACCTTCTTTCCCGGCATCCCAGCCTCGTCCAGATGGGTCATAATCTCCACTGTCCCCACATGCTCAATGCAACTCTTTGCTCATGTGGCTTCCCGACAAAGAATGGTCTCTTACTGATCCTTCAGACCCGCCTCCTACAGGAAGTCTGCCAGCTTCCTCTGCTCTCTCCCATCTTTGACTCACAGCCACCCAACCACATGATCCTGTACTATACTCCCTCTCCCCTCCACCTCAAAGTTCTTTAAGTGTGAAACACCCCGGCCTCCTGTAAAGAATCGCCATGTACCTTCAGTCTCTCAGCATCTAACACTGACCTTGGCACACACACCCTAGCAATCAACAAGTCCTGACCAGCTGAATGATTAAAAACCATTTCATACACGTTTTCCCTGCCCACCGTAAGCCTTGCTTTGTTAGCTTTGCCAGACCAAAAAAAAAAAAAAAAAAAGTCATCCAAAGAAGGATTTTGTGTGGTTCTTCATCACATAGGGAATAAAATGTCAGCCCCTGAGTTTGACACTCAGGTCCTATTGCATCCTGATCATGAGCCACCTTTCAAAATCCTCCTGCATCCCTTACAACAACCCACAATTTCACTCGGACCCCATCAGACTCCCATTATTCCCTGCTGGGAATGTGCCCTTCCCATCTTTGTTCATCTGGAAAATTCCTATTCGCTCTCCAAAAGGGAACTCAGAAATCACCTTCTCAGTGAAGCTTCTCCTCATGACCTCTGAGGCAGCTCCTTCGCTCCCTCCTCTGTGCTCCCATGACACTTTGGGCAGATCTCCATTATACTGCTCACCATATTTTATTATAGTTAATTGTGTACACATCTGCCTTCCTCACTGTATGATGTGCTTGCCCTTCAAGGGCAAGGACAATGTCTTACCCATCTCTCATCCCTCTGGAACCCAGCAGAGTGTGAGGCATATAGTAAGTATTTAATTAATAAGGAAAGAGAGGGAAGGGAGAGAAGGAGAGGGAGGGATGGAGGAAGGGATAGAGGGAAAGAAAGAAAGAGAGAAGAAAGAAAGAAAGAAAGAAGGGAGGAAAGAGAGGAAAAAGCATGAGCCATTAGAGGTGTGATGACAAGGATCCGATGAGGGACATAGACCTGACCCACAGGTAAGAAGCCACCAAGGAAGAAAGGACTTTGTGAGACTTCAGGGATCTGAAAAAAGATGTTTTCTTTTTCTCTGGAACACCCACGCTGGCGCATGGTTACAGCTTTCTTGCATTAAAGCAAATCTGCCTCCCTTCCAGGACTCTGATATTCCCCTGTGCAGAAGCGAGAAGAGAGAGTTTCCATGAAGCCTGGAGATCCTGAGTGATGGGCTAGGGTAACATGGTGTGAGGACTTGGGAGTTTGTGCTGTCCCAGAACTGGTTTACTTAGCTGTGGAGTAGGAAGAGGGTCTGGTCCTCACAGGGGCACCGAGATAAGTCTGAATGACTCTCCTTGATGCCCATTCTCAGCAGAGTTGGTCCTCAGGAAAGTTCCGGCCCTGGGCTTCCTGCCCAGTTCTGATGCTGCTAATGGGAATAGCAGGGTGTCCCAGGTAGGCCAGAGCAGATGCTTGGGGATAATCTGGTAGCTGGACTTGAGAAATAACCCGTCTCCCAGGAAACTCTCCGGATCCTTTCTTAGAGCAGAGTGCTATACTCCTCAGAAAAATGTTGAGCTGAGTCCGTAAGAGTTTATACATAAACAGACACGTCTAGTGAGCCGTTTGGTAGTTCCTTATCGAGGCCAAGTGAGAAA
Source organism: Taxidea taxus jeffersonii (assembly GCA_003697995.1). Taxonomy (NCBI): domain Eukaryota; kingdom Metazoa; phylum Chordata; class Mammalia; order Carnivora; family Mustelidae; genus Taxidea; species Taxidea taxus. The sequence goes on along the minus strand of RCUC01039337.1, from coordinate 551 downwards.
GAATGACAGTGCCCTCATGAGATCATTCACCTTGGGAAGAAAGTCAAAGGGAGTCAGACTCAGCAGCAGCACCAAGGGTTAGTGAGTTCACGGTGGCTTGGTTATGTGGCAGTTCTGTTGCTTTGGGGACTTGTCCCGACTCAGCTCTCCTGAGGATACAAGGAGAAGAAAAAGGTCTGTGTGCTTGGAAACTGAGAGAAGGATTCTGGTAAATTCTGATCCTTTGGCGGTACAGGCGACTTGGCTTTGAGATCCACTGAGTGCAGAGCCCACAATGGGCTCACCTCCCGAGAGCGTCAGTGGCTGAGTTGAGAGAGCCAGAAAGTTGCAAGATCTAAATTATTATTAAGGTGTCGTCACCTGAACCCACACGTTAGTAAGACTCAAGCCACTGAGATTAAAGCGTTTAGTTGCTGCTGTCCACGTGGCTTTACCTTTTCAGTTTATTTAAATACAGAGGGTGATGTTTGGAGGCCTGAGAAGAAAGAAAAGAACCCTGGCAGATCCAAGCCAGGATGCCTACAGCCGGGTTGTTCTCTGCGTTCAGGCTC
>RCUC01039336.1:0-11233 GCA_003697995.1 Taxidea taxus jeffersonii | reverse complement strand
CCCCCCCACACACACACACCTCTGTCTGCTGACCTGCATCCTCTCCCCCGTCAGGACATTGCCTCGCCCAAATTTTCCATGCCATCCCCGGTCCGCACCGTCATCGCTGCCGACTTTGACAATGACCAGGAGCTGGAGATCTTCTTCAACAACTTCGCCCACCGCAGCTCCTCAGCCAACCGTCTCTTCCGGTAGGCACCGCAGCCTGGCAGTGACTTCTCGCTCTCTTGGGCTGGGAGTCGGGAGCAAGGTATAGGACTCAGAGAGGAGTTCCCAGGGCCAATTCCTGATGGTCCCCTGATGAAGGAACAGAGAGGAGGGAAGGAGGGACTGAGCAAGAGGCTGTGGAATGAAGGGCAGAACCAGGGCAGGAAGCTGGCCTCCTGCTATTGTGGGGGAAATGGGCAGAGGGACATGGCCCAATGTGTGCCCAGAACCCAAGCTCTATGGGAGAGAAATCCACATCACCACAAAAAGGAGTTACAGAGTCAAGTTTGTTTGGGTGCACCTGGGGTTAGAAAAGACAGGCAGATTTACTGGCTGCAGGACTTCTCAGAGCCTTTAACACGAGCATGAGTGTTTTTAATTTCTGAAAGGGAGATGGAGTATTCCAAATAGATTTGATCACAGGACACCTCTTTCAAAGATTTTATTCTTGGGACTGGTACTCCATAAAACATCCCTTGGGAAATGCTGGATAAGATGATTAATGGTAGACAACAAGGAAAAGGGAGTGACAGATGGAAGGAATCTACAAGCACCTGCACCTGGGGAGGAAAGGTTGGAATTTCGAAGGCAATACTTCTCTAAGAGGGGCCCAGGGACCATTGCATCAGAATCACCCAAAGTGCTTATTTAAAGTACAGCATTCCAGGGTCCACCCAGATCTCCTGAATCAGAATCTCCAGGGTGAGGCCCAGAAACCTCTATTTTTAACAAGTGCACTGGGCATCAGGTGACTCTTAATCACACCAAAGCTTGAGAACTGCTGTTGGGGAACCTCAGGCCCCATGTGGTTTGAGACAACCCTGTTCCTGGCCTAAAACATGCTACTGGGGCTCAGGAGCCTGTGGGAAGAGGAGACAGGGGGAGCAAGGGGCCTTGGATTCAGGAAATGGGCCCGATCACCTGGCTCGGCTCTGTGGGGCCCCCATCCTCTACCCGGAGGTGGGGGGGCAACTATTAATAAAAGGCAAGAGCTGTGACTAAGCATGTTTTAAAATATGATTATTAACAAAGCATCAATCCTGACTGGAAGTAATCACCCCCCAAAGACACCAGGTTTACTAATTAGGCACCTTGGAAAAAGCTTATTCACAACTTCCAGATTAATTGCATAAGATCAATTGCTCGTTAACAGAGACACTACTTTCCTTCTCTGGCTAATAAAGTATCACTCGTCAGGGCCCCTGAGCACAAGGGAGTCTAGTGATCTTGTCACTGTGGCCTGAAGACCTGGGCCCCACCTGGTTCTGTCACACCACCCAGCCTCCCTCTGGCCACCCCGAGGGTGGGTTGGCCCAGGGCTGCTGTGGACAAGGACAGGGTCACCCCATAGTGGTCCCATACATTAGTGTCTTGGCCTCCATGCAGCTGTAGCGTGAGCCGCTTCCCAGGCATGCGACTGTGCTCGAAGTCCCAGCACCAGATGGGTCCCAAGCCCACAGCCCAGAGTGTGAGGGGCTACAGTTCGGGCCATCGTTCTGCCGGCCACCCTGCAAGTTTGGCCTCACCTGTCCCTGTCGCTGAATGGAACACAGCAGGCTCCTCATGAGAGATGCTAGGGACTCAAAGCCCAGCCTTGCAATGAGGAGGTAACCAAGGATTTCATCACCCAAACCAGATGCTTAGTGAGCGTAAGGGTCCTGTTGATAACGGCGGGCTAGTGGGCCAACATGGACTCTCCCAGGCCAGCCGGGATGCGAAGGTCACACCGCTGACATTGACACCTGCCTCTGCTCTGTTCTCGTCTCTTCACCTCTATGCCGCTCTTTAGCTCCTTGTCTCTGGCTCTGAAGGGAATTCCTACACGCGCCTTCAGCAAAGTGTTTGAAAATGCAAATCTGGCCACATCCCCTCTCCACTTGAAACCTTTGGAAGCCCCCCACTGCTTTCTCTTGGACTCATCCCACACCTCCGCTTTGTCCCCCACCTGGTCACACTCCACTTCTCCGTTTACAGCTGAGCTCCCGACACCATCCCTCTGTTCGGTTCTGGGCTGTACCAGGCCTGGACCCCCAGGCAGCCCGCCCCCTCTGCCCCTTGCTCCTCCCTCCTCCTCTGAATGAGCATACTCATCGTTCTGGCCTCAGCTTATTAGGCCCTTCCTCCAGGAAGCCTGAAGCCCAAGTGAGCTTGCCCAACTCTCCACCCCCTCAGCCTCTCTCCCTGTTGGCATTCGGAGCTCTGCCTGAGACTCCCTGTGGTCACGGGCCGGAGCTCCTCCTGACACACCCCACAGCCGCAGCCCCCCACACGCTAGACAGCACACAGAAGTCACTGCCGAAGAATCTGTTGGGCAAATGCGTCGATGCGGTGGAACTGCTGGGCTTTGTCCTTAGGAACCCTTAACTGCACTGTCACCTGAACCCGAACCCAGCTGTGGCAGAGCCTGCGGGACACAGGAGGTCAAAGGGACTGTGGTTGTTGGCAGGCCAAGGCACACATAGTTCACATGCCAGAGTACGCCCAGGCATGGGGCCCTCCACCCGGACCACACCGGCAGGTGAGCTCAGCACAGATGCCCGGGGCAGACAGACGGCTCTCCCAGGGCTGCTGCTCATCATGGCAGACACCCTGCTCTTCCCCCTGCACCCTGCCCTCTGGCCACCACAGGTTCCAGCTCAGGGAACCCCCGCCCCCCCCCCCCCCCCCCACCGAAGTCACTGGCCACAGCTCAGCCCACTGGTGAGTCTCTGTGACTTGGGCAGACAAGAGCCACTGGCAGTGTTGCGGGGGGAGAGATCAGATCCCTCCCAGCCTCCCTGGCTCCCCCAGTATTGCTCCACACATCCAGGCCAGAGCAGCCAAGGCTGTGAGAATCTAACAAGTGAGAAAAATCGGAGGAAAGCTCGCTGCCACCAACAGCATTGAGCTCGGTGTGGAGACAGAGCAGGACCCTCACAGTGGGCTTTTCTGAAGCAAGTATTGCCATGATTCAGAGCTTAAAATAGAGCCCCTGCAGCCCAAAGGGACCCGTTTCCGCCCTCTTCACTGCTGGACTTCACCCTCGCCTCCTGCAGACACTCGCGCAGAGGTTCCCAGGGGGCCACGCACTGTGCCAGGTGCCCGGGAAAACGCAAGAACCAGTAACACGTGGTCCCAGCCTGTGAAGAGCTCCCAGTCCAACTGGAAAGAGAAGAGGCACTCATTCAGAGCTTTACCACAAGGCAGGAAGTGATAAAGGCCGAGCAGGAAGGCCCTGCTTCCCACAGGACTGTCAGGGAGGGCTTGGAGGAGGCGGCATCTGAGCGGTTTGAATCCTGGTTCCACCCAGAACTCAGAAGCCCAGGGTCACTTGAAGGAAGGGGAAGGTCAGTTGAAGGTAGCTGCATCCCTGCCCCTTCTCCATCCATCAACTGCCCTTCCCCAGGATGTCTATAACTCATCCATTAGAGAAAGAAAAATCAATATTTACCATTGTAAATTAAAACCCAGGAAGAGAACAGGCAGGGTGTAGGCAGGCTCTGTGAGCAGATGGTGGCTCAGTAGGCATCCAAGTGGGGCCTGGGGCTGCTCAGGGGACAGAGACAGGAGCAAGTGGACCTCTGGGTTCAGGGGGCCCGCGGGTCATGCCAGCATGTTACTCATCCGGGAATGACCTGTCTCCTCTCCTGCAGGGTCATCAGCAGGGAACATGGCGACCCCCTCATCGAGGAGCTCAATCCCGGTGATGCCTTGGAGCCTGAGGGTCGGGGCACAGGTGAGGGCATCTGGGGGCTCCAGCCCGCCCTCCTATGTCTCTGCTCTGCCCGGGCATGGGATAAGGGCAAGAGGGCTAGGGCTGCCAGCTCCCTAGGGCACGGGACCCCGCCTTCCCTGCCATGCTGAAGGCTGACACCCGGGGGTTGGGTGAGCCCCTGGGGGCCCCAGGCTGGAAGCAGGGGAGCCAGCGATCTGTGTGGGGCTCTGGAAATCCATGGGTGGTAGGTTCTCTGGCACCAGGCAGGGATAGAAAGGAGAGGCTGCGGGTCCTGCAGTCTGACCCTTCCCCTCTTGGTATTCAGCCTGGTGTCAGAGAAAGAGCACTGGAACGGGAGTCCCAAGCCTCGGTCCTGCCTCACTTGTGGCCTTGGAAAAGGTGCTTCACCTTGTGGGTCCTACCCTGCACATGCATGGAAGGGATAATGCCATCTGCCCTCCTTACCTCTGTGTGTGGTAGTGAGGACCCAGAGGAGCCCATGAATGTGCAGACATGACATATGGACAACAGCCACAAAGGCAAAGGGCGTGTGTGATAGATGAGGAAGAAGGCTCATGGTCTGAGCTGATGGCACCCACTGTCTCCATGCAAAGTTCAGGGAAAGGAAAGAGAGCCCCCTTCATGATTTCCTGTCAAGAGCGGGCTGTGAGAAATCCGAGGACAGAGGCTTCCCCACTGGCTTCCTGCCCCAGTGCTGTGCTCCTGGCTTCCCCCTTCCCCCCCAGGGGGGCACTTGCACCAGGACTTGGCAGTGGTCGGGAGCCCCTCTCCCTCTTGGGTCTCCTGGCTGATGGCCAGAATGAAATCTGCCTTGTTGCAGGGGGTGTGGTGACAGACTTCGATGGAGACGGGATGCTGGACCTCATCTTGTCCCACGGGGAGTCCATGGCTCAGCCGCTATCTGTCTTCCGGGGGAATCAGGTGCGCATGCGCCCCGGGGCCTGTGGAGTGTGACCCCATGTGCTCCCCTGGGTCTAAGGTGGACGAGGGCAGAGGCTCTGGGGATGCTTGCTTGCCCAGCGTGGTGGGAAATAGAAACCCAGGAAATAAATCGCAGCCACACACAGTAAGCTTCCAAGAAGGGCTGCCTCGTGGGAGAAGCCCTTGGCCCCTCTGCTGTCCACCAGCACGTCTCCAAAAACTGCTTTTCCTGAGCCTCTTGGCTTTTCCCTCATTTTTCCAGTTCCTCTCTTTCCAAACTTCAGCCCGTCTATATGCCTCATTCACCTTCCTTCTCTCTTCCATCTGCCCCCCCTTCCTTCCCTCCCCTTCCTTCCTCCCTGCCCCTCCTGCCCCCCACCCCCTGATACTCACCTGCCTTCCTCCCACCCTGCAGGGCTTCAGCAACAGCTGGCTGCGAGTGGTACCTCGGACCCGGTTCGGGGCCTTTGCTCGGGGAGCTAAGGTCGTGCTCTACACCAAGAAGAGTGGGGCCCACCTGAGGATTATCGATGGAGGTTCGGGCTACCTGTGTGAGATGGAGCCCGTGGCACACTTTGGCTTAGGTGAGTCAAGGTGGGGGCGGGGGGAGGGGCAGGCAATGGGCTGTCGCACCCAGAAGGTGGGCTCCTGAAAGTGTGTCCTGAAGCATGCTCAGGAACGGAGGGCTGCCGGTGTGTGGTACATCCAGGTCCGGGGACAGCTGCGGTGGACACCAGCCATGCCGGCAACCCTGCTCCGAAATGAACCTGAACTCCAGAGGGAGGTTTCCATGCCCTGCCCTCTGCACGGACCCCCCACTACAGTCCTCTGTTGAATTCATTCACCTTCGGGTCAGAGTATTTAATCCTCCCCACGTCCAAGACTGGGGACTTGTTTGAACATTGCCCTGTGCCAGACTCATCCACACCAGCTGTGGTCTTGGCCTCTTGGGGCCGGCTTGGTGATTAAAGCCTCCCCAAACTGCTGGTGCCTCCCCTTAGCTGGAAGGCTTAGAGAACCCCTGCATTCTCAGTGGCGGTGCAGTCACCCCCAACGGGGTGAAAATCGGTTCCCGTCTGGAGGAGGGGAAGCAAGCAAATTGTACTGTGTCTATAGGTTTAAGGCACAGATCGACGGCACGTGAACAGCGATCCCATACTCCTTGTTCTATGCATGAGCCATCGCCACACACCTATCAGAACAGCTACTAAAAATAGCAGTAACACCACGTGCCGGCAAGGGTGCGAAGAAACTTGCTCGCAGATGCATTTCTGGTGGGAAAGCAACACAGTACAGCCACTCTGCAAAACAGTTTGGTGGTTTCTTTAAAAAGAAAAAAACCAAACCCGCAACTACTATAAGACCCAGCCGTTGCACTCTGGGGTATTTATCCCAGATGAACAGAAACTTCTGTCACATAAAAATCTATGCAAGATTGTTCCAGTAACTTTGTTGGTAGCCGCCCAGACTGGAAGTACCCGGGGGCGTCCCGTAATAGGTTACGGCTCAACAAACCATTGTCCATCCGCACCGGGAATGCTACTCAGCAATAGGGAGGAGGAACTACTAATACACGTAGCAGCTTGCATAGCTCTCTGGGGCATCACGGGGAGTGGGGGGAAAGGCCCATCTCATAAAGGAGGCACATACTGTGGATTCCATTTATATAATATTCTCAAAATGATGAAATTACAGAGACAGAGGGGCACCTGGGAGGCTCAGTTGGTTAAAAGCCTGCCTTCAGCTCAGGTCACTATCCTGGGCGGTCCCCAGAGTCCAGGATCTAGCCCCACTTCGGGCTCTCTGCTCAATGGAGAGTCTGCTTCTCCCTCTCCCTCTGATCCTCCCCTTTCTCATGCTCTCTCACTCTCCCTCTCAAATAAATAAATAAAGTCTTAATTTTTTTTTAATTAGAGACAGAAAATAGAACAGTGGTTGCCAGGGGTGGGTGTGGCCACATAAAGGGACAGCCTGAGGGAGGTCTCTGGGGTGATGGAGCAGTCCTATGTCTTGATTTTGGTGATGGTCATTAGATAAATCCACACATGTGATAAAATGACCTAAAACTACACATGCACGCACACATGGTACCAATGTTGATTTCCTGGTTTTGGCATCACGCTACAGGGGCACAGCTCTAACCTTTGATGGCAACTGGGGGAAAGGTACACAGGGCCTTTCTGTACTATCTTTGCAACTTCCTGAGAATCTAGAATTATTTCAACATCAAACATTTTTAAAGAAATGCATTGGGGAGGGAATAGAGTGGGAGGGTGGGAATGTCTAACGAGCCTTCTTGGAAGGAGGGGCAATCCTGGAAAAAGTGTGGAGGAGCCAAGAGTAACTTTATTAAAACACAATGGTTAAGAAAGCATCTGAGTCGAATATACCTGGCTCCCAGTCCGATACCCTCACCCATGTGTTAACAGGCATGGGGAGATAAAATATTAACATTGCAGGAGTAGACAACATGGTCTGAAGTTAATATACATGTATATGGTAATGTTATACACAATATTATATTATACATCATACGGACACTGGAAAAAGCAAGAAGTAGGAACAGTGATTCTGAGTGGCTGGACTGACTTAGTAACTCTCAGTCGTTCCAGGAGGCACTTTGCTCTTATTATGTCCTTTCATGCTCGCAACCCCCCTGAGAGATGGGCATTACTTATCCCCATTTTACAGATGGGAAAACTGATCACAGCAGTTAAGAAACCTGCCAAGGTCATGTGATCAATAGGTGGCAGAGTTGACGTTCAAATTCAGACCCACCCGACTGTGTGATTTTTATTTCCTTCCATATGTTTCGTGTGTGTGTTCCAACTTTTATAGAAACACATAATGTTTATGCAGTCTGGAAAAGAAGCATAAAGGTTTAGGGGACCCAGGGCCTGGTTCTATGAGCATGTTTTTGGGCTATTTCACCCTGGATGGGTCAGCTCCCTGTTGAAGCATTTGTCACTTTTACGGTAGCCATTTGCTACACTGGCCAAGTACAAGATGACTTGAGTACATAGTGTGTACTCAGGCTCTGGGCTAACGGACTCCACACAAGAAACTTCATGTACTTTTTACCACAATGTGATAAATCATAACCTCTTTACACAGGTCAGAAAACTGAGACTCAGGCTAAGTAACCGGCCCCAAATCCCATCTCCAGAAAGTAGAGAGGGCCAGATTTGGATCCCAACTCCTTAGTCACCACTGACCACCATAACTTAAGGGCTTGACCTCCCAGAGCTGCTCTGCATGGGCCCAGCCAAGGTCCTCCTGCTTTGCCTCTTTCTTCCTGGACATCCACGTCCTCTCAGTTACCAGGCAACCCATGCAAGGCCATCCAATCACCAGGGTAACTGCCGCGGTATCCTACATGGGATGTTTACCCAGTATGTGGATGGACAGAAGCTCCCACCCCATTGTATAGACAAGGAAATTGAGGTTCCACATAGCAATGTCAGGACAAGTTAGAGATGCTGCCCCTGGTTGGGAGCCCCTCCAGACGGCCAATCCTTGATATCTTACAAGGCCAGGGGATTTGTTCTGGCTCTGAACTCCAGCTCAAACTGCTCCACGAGTCCCCCTGTAAGCTCCTCTCCTTTGCCAGGATCTACTCCCAGAGAGTCATGGAAGGAAGGCTGCTCTTAGGGACTGGTCCCTGCAGGTCAGCCCTGGGCCTGGCAGCGAGACTCCCGGTGGCAGCTGAGCTGGCAGCAGAACCAGGAGGAGGGACACATCAGGAGCATGTGGGCTCCATCCCCGCAGCTCCAAGGTACCCAACCCAGCAGGGTCTCATTCATGGATCCAGCATAGTGCAAGCCTTCCTGATTGATGGAGGGGCCAGCGATGGGGTGGGAAGAGAGGGAGCCAAGAGGAAAGGCCAGACAAAAGGAAAGGTTGAGGAAAGAGAGAGGATGGGGCACACAGGCAGACAGGAAGCTAGTGAAACCAAGAGATGCAGAGAGATGTGGGAAAGAGACAAATGGGACAAAGAAGAGATACTCCCTGCCCTCCAGGTTCACAGTCTGAAAAAGGCAGATGGACACAGAAATTCTGGGGCAAGGCAGATCTGGACACACCGTCACATTGGCCCAGGGGCTGCCTGAGGACAAACACAGGAGAAATAGTCCTGCTTTCCCAAGGACATGGGCTTAGTATGGGGTCTAGCTGGATGGTAGGGATTTAGAAGGCACGGAGGGCGGCGGAAGAGAGCACCCCAGGGGCTAGCCTGGCTTGAACAAAGGCCCAAAGATGGGAGTGTTCGGGTGCCCACACAACCAAATGGTCTGGTAGGAACAGAGCCTAGAGAGGGAAGCCAAAGCCGAACTGGGGCTAGTGGGGGTAGCTAAGAGCCAGGCTAGAGGAGACAGATCAGAGGGGGGTATGCAGCCCTGCAGGGCAAGCCGAAGCCAGGCTATGCTGGGCTGGGGTAGGGCCACCAGGGGCCTTCCAGGGAGACTAGTGCTTGCAAATGTTCTTAGAAGGATTTAATGGTTTTCCTGATTGTAGGAATAATACATATTGATTATAGGACAATTAGAAATTATAACATCATTACAAAGAAAGGAAAAAGAACCCCTGATCTCACCATTATCTTTTGAATATTAAGTGAAAAGTAAATATTTCTCCCTTCACCCTCTCCCAGTACCATTTGATTCATTTAATCAACATGCGTTTACTGAGCAGGTACTATGTGCTAAACCCTAATGAGACACAGATCCTTGCCATGGTTGATCTTACGTTCTAGTGGAACTAGCAGAAACATATACTGTGTAATAAACATAACGACTACATAAATATATAAAAGGTTAGAAGATGTTAAGCGCTATTGAAAAGGAAATGCAGAACAGGGTAAGGGGGTCAGGAGTATGGAGGGCAGGAGGTGGGGAGGGGTTTTCAGTACAGTGCCGGGGTTGGGGGGTGGCCTGCTCCCACGTCCATGCTCCATGATATGCCTTTATTACATGCAAGATGCATAGGAGCACAGTTATAGATAAATATTCCCCGGGGATTTGTTTCCAATGAAAATGATTATATTCTTCCTGTTATTTCCAAATTTGCTTCCCACTCCCCTCAACAATATAACCAGGATGCCTTTCTGCACGTGGGCACCCCTCCTTTGTTTCCCTCCAGTGCTGCCTGATAGTTCACTGTGTGGCGCATTCGTCATTCATTGAGCAAGTCTCCTCCCGACGGACAGTTCAGTGGTTTCGGGTCCTGAGCAGTTTGTTTTGTGGCACTCGGGGTGATGTGCTCGGGGCATGTCCAACCCACAAATACAAGAAAGGCTTGCGTAGTTGTTCCGAATGACTGAGCCACAGCTGTGGGGCACAGGGCTGTGCAGGGAGCCGGGGGTCTCTGGAGGCAAGACAGCCCCTTCTTCCAGCCCTCACGATGCTCCCGCTCACCCCCGCTGACACTGTTCCCTTCCTCCCTTTGAGACTCATCCCTGGCCTCCCGCTGGCTTCGCCATGAGGGGTGGCGAGGGGACTGGACACGGACATGTGGGCGGCTGTACACGTGTGCCCCTCGGCAGCCTGTGTCCTGCTCATCTCTGCACTGAGACTGGGTCAGAGGACTAGCTTCTCTGCCCCTCATGTGCTCTCCTCACTCCCAAGGGTCTGGGCTGCCTCGTACCTACAGTAAAAACTCAGGGACCTCACTGGGCAGATGTTTCATTCTCTGGGGTTTCCAGAGGGCCCACTCAAGCCGTGCAGAATGCCCTCATCTTCACCCGTACACACGGTGTCAGCCACCACCCTCCCCACCCCTGCTCCGTGGCGCTCCCGGCCTTGTCCCACTCCTGCTCTGGCCCACCCTGGCCTTTCCCAGCTCCTTCTGGTGCAGATGGGCAGTCAGGCTCATAAAAAAGCATTTCTGCTCACGGCCGCTGTGGGGTCCCCACTGCACGCTGGTTGCTCTGAACCGGCATCCTGGCTTCCCCACCCTCCCCACGCCCCTACCCTACCTATCCCTACATGGTGGGAGCTCTCCATTTCCCGCTTTGCAGAGGGCTGAGGTCACTCAACCAAACCCAGAGAGTGAAAACAAGCACCCACCATCTACTTGCTTGCCCCTGCCAGCCCCATAGGGGGCTCCTCACCAGCCAGCTCACCCCAAGCAGTGATGGCACTCCTGTCCCCCCCAGCACATACACAGTACCTTCCTTTAATTGTTTGCAAGTGACTCAGAGCAGCCCCCAAGCCTGCTGGTGCTCATTTAGGGAAGGAAAATTCAGTGGCCCACATAAAAATTGCTTTATTAAAGTGCAAAAATATTCCACCAACTGTATTCCCACCATCTGTTTTGCTGGTACTTCTGAAAAGCGCAATTCTCTGTGCCTCTTTGGCCTTTGTCCTTTAAAAGCTGCCCGGGGGGGGGGGGGGG
>RCUC01039335.1:0-48846 GCA_003697995.1 Taxidea taxus jeffersonii | reverse complement strand
TCTCTCTCTGTCAAATAAATAAATACAATCTTAAGAAAAAAAAAAAAGGAAGTGGTGTCCTGAAACAGTGCAAAATAAAGCATGGATGGAAGACAGAATTCAGTGCTGCGTGTGTTGATAAGGGCCAGAAAGCACACAACAGCATCCCACGCTGGCCCGACAGATAGCAAGTCTAAAGGTCCAGCAAAAGCCCACTTGGGGCAGAGGACACAGGTGGCCTCCGGTGTCCTGTCTTTTCTCCTTGAGCACACATTCAACTCAGAACAAGGGCTCCGGGGGAGTCAGGAGCAGGCAACAGAGACCCCTCCTGAGTGGGGCCTGTGCCCTGCCCTGGGATGGGGTTGGGCTCTGACTGGTACCACATTTCCAGGAAGTGCCCCCCCATGTCCTTACCTTGTCCCTGGCCAAGTCCCAAGGCAACACCCAGGCACAGCCAGAGGCAATGCCCAAGATGGGGGCGTGCGAGGGCACTCATGGTGCCCAGCCTGTGGGAAGAGTCCGCTGGGCCATCTTCCATCTGTCTGTCCATCGATCCATCCAGCCATCCACCCACTCCTGAGTTTCTCTGCCCATACCAAGCATCCTACATGCCATGATCTGGAGCTGCCCCCCACAGTGGACCTGTGTCCCGCACAGCCTACGCAGGGGTTTCCCTGGGTGAGTGGTCAGCTGCCCTTCCCCGTCCACCCTGGAGGCATCTGGCTGTCGCAGCCTCTGGTCCTGCATCTTGCCCTCAGGACATTCTCACAGGCCAGCACTAGGCCCTGACCGCTGGCCTGGCCATTCACTCGTCCTTAGGACAGACTGGGACAGCTTCTGCCAGGGCTACAGGGCCTGGGGAGGGAACAGAGCCATGTAGGGGCAAACCTTGTCTGCAGCCCGAGGGGCATCAGAGCTGGGACCTCAGTCTGAGCACAACCCCTTAGGGGCTGCGTAGCAAGCCCTCTGCCAGCCCTAGGAGGGTGTGTCCTGGCTAAGGACTGGCCCCAGTCGGCCTCTCGGCTGGGAAGTCCTTGCACACAGGTTGGGGTCAACCCCCTATCTTCAAGCCGCACATAGCCTGGAGGGCTGCCTCTGTGGACAGTGCAGAAGAGACACACAGCACAGAAGCTCAGGACCCCAGCCATACCCAGGGAGGTGGGCACCAGCCCCGAGGAGCAGAGCTGCTGAGCTTGCAGGTGTCTTCGGGGCTGCAGAGGACTGAGGGCCGGTGCATGGGCTCTGGATCCCCCCGGGCCCCGGAGTCCCCTCCTGATCCACATTCTGAGGCCAGACCCTTCTGCTCCCAGAAACCTGACTTGGTGGGACCCTTGCGGGGAGCCCTCTGCAGTCTGCCCTCCCTGCCCCAGGCCTCTTTGAAAAGGCAAGATCATCCTCTGATCATGGACCTGGGCAGAACCCTGGTGGCCCTCCTTGTCCACCCAGCCCCCCGGGACCACAGGTGAGTCACTAACCTTCTCCTGGGCGAGGGTGGCATCCCTGGGTCCTCACGCACTCCCCCGCTCCGGTCCTGCTGCAGCCACGAGAGCCAGGGTTTATTAAGGTCCCTGTCCCTCCACCGTCACTGCCTCAGCCCACCCCCGGCCCACCCCTGGCCTTCTGCCCTCCCGGGGCTCTCTCCCCCTTCCCAGCTACAGCCCAAGAGTGGGGGTACAGAGTCCCTGCATGAAGGACAGTTGTCCCAGGGCACGGATCCCACAAATACCTTCATCCCTCACTCCATACGGTCAGCCCCAAAGCAGGGATCACTGGGCAGGCACCTCAGGGACCAAGGCCACCATGTGTGCACAGATGACGGGCGGTGCCTATGGTGGCCAGCAGTGAGGGAACATAACACTTCCTCCTGGCTCCTCTAGCTTTGACCCAGTGCCCAGGCCCACACTGGCCCCGCCAGGAAGCCTTCCTTGCAGTAATGGCGTCTCCACCGCCCTCTGGGTCTGTAGGACCAGACGAGTGCACAGCCCCTCCCAGCCACCGGGACAGCCCTAAGCCTGCTACTTGGGTGGGGACACTGGCCAGACCAGACCCCATTCCAGCCCCAGCCCTGGACCCACCTGACCCGGGATCACCCACCCCAGGTCACTGAGGGGTGAGGGGAGCTGACTACCAGGAACCCCACAGGGCTGGTAGCCTGTGCTGACCCCAGCGTCTGGAGACAGGGGTGCTTTGGAGGGGCAGGCGCAGCAGGGGCCCTTGGGCTAGAAGGCCACAGTTGGACACATGGCATGTGCTGGAAGCTGGCAGCCTTCGGTGGGCAGAGGTCTGGGTCCGGATGCTGTTGGGGGAGGAGGGCCCTTACCCGACTCCCATGGGGGCTCAGCCCCCTCCCCACACTCTTGTCCACAGGGAAGACACTGCCTCACCCCTGCCAGTCTACCAGCCCCAGACCTGGGAAGATTGCCGGGCGGTGAGGGTGCACGGTCCCGGACCTGGGCCAGGAGACCAAGGTGGCCCTGCTGTAGTTGCCACAGTGCCCCTCTGTGTACCCTACTAGCCCACCCAGCTACCCCTGTCCTGACCGCTTTGTGAGCCCTGCTCTCTCCTGGGCAGACAGTGCGCCTATGGCCAGGAAGGGCCTCAGGCCTAGCCCAGCTGGAGCTCCGTGACTTGCCGGAGCCTGAGGACCCACGATTGGACACCAGTGCTGATGGATGCAGAGCTCAGGGTGCTGTGTGCCTGCCCGGTCCTGGGACCTACACCCCAGCCAAGCCCCACACACTGTATGTGCACCAGCAGGGGGCACTGGGTCCAGCGGCCACAAGCACTGGACACACCGCGTCCACCCGTGGCCCGTGGGCACTCAGGACACACACACACACACGCACCCTACTGGGGTGCCACTCTCCACACACGTAAGCCAGTCAACTCCTCAGCACCCTTGGCTGGGCACTGTCTGCCCCTCCCCTGTGTGCCCACCCTGGAGTCCTGAAGCCCCAGAGACTAGTTAGCAATGTCAGGGCCCCGGGTCACCGAGAAAGAACAGGACAGTCCCACATGCTGGCTCGCCTTTACTCCAGCGTGCAGGTAGGGACCCCGAGCCCACCCCGAGCACAGGTCCCACTTCCCCCAGTCCCCAGCTGTGAGGAGAGATGCAGGGGGTGAGCCCCCCAACCGTAGGGTCAGACCCAGCAGGACCAGTGCGATGGGGGTGGTGCACATCAGACCATGCAGAGGGTAGGGCCCCAGGAAGGCCCCAGCTCTGGGTGTGAGGTCCCAGGACAGTTGCAGCACCAGGACTTGGAGGCACAGTGGCCTGCTGGACGACTGAACAGGGTGGCAGAGGTTGGCCTGTGTTAGGGGCACGGCCAAGAGGAAGTGCAGAAACTCATGGAGAGGTCCAGAGAGAGCAGGAAACCAAGCAGGGCCGGCCTTCTAGCGCACCTGCTGGTCAGTCCCAGCACCCTCCGCCAGAGGTCTGCAGCAACCAGGGACCCTCACCCTACAGAGGTTGTAGCAGTCCCTGGTTGGCCCAGTGTCACAGAGCCGGGATCTGGGTGGAACTGCATGCAGAAGGCCAGAGGGCTTGAGGGCAGCCTCATGGCCACTGGCCCAGTCTCCCCACCAAGCTGGCCTGAGAGGCAGAGGGCTGGCTAGCCAGCACGGGTGGGTGAGGACCCCTGGGATCCAGCCAGAACTAACCCTGGGATCCCATGTAGGACCCAGCCTCCTTGGGACCACGCCCCACCCAGATCTGCCTCCCCAGACCAGATGACCCATGGGAGACCACGCAGAAAAGAGCTCTGGAAAGTGCACTCAGCGTCCCTTGGCTCTGCCTCTGACTGCTCCCCCCGCCGGGGCCTTCAGTAGGGCACAGGCTGAGATGGAGGGCGTGGGACTTCCAAGCATTTCTGCCCAGAGACAGGTGAGTTGCTGTGGGCCCTGGGTCCCAGGCAGACACCCACTGGAGACCTCCTTGCCCTCCCACCTGCATCTCCGGGAGCCCCATGCCACCAGCAACCATGCTGGAAGTGGCCTTTTGGGTGCTCACCCACATCGTGTTGCTCTGTGCCAGTGACCCTGCCCAGGAGAGTACCAGGGAGATGCTCAAGCCCTAGTCCCCATGCAGGGCCCCACCTTGGTGCACACCTGCACAAGAGCACCTGTCTTTGTCTGCGAAGGGTTTCGGAACGCCACATCCCAGCACCCCAGAAGGGGGTCCGGGGAGCACAGTACCGCTGCCCGCAGACGTCTGAACATTCAACACCACCTGGTTCCTGCATTTGGCATTGAAGGGGGCTCCCAAGCCAAAGGGCAACTCACTCCCAACGTACCATGGTCTCCAGGACAAGAAATTACAGAAGGGAAAGCAGCCTGGGCCCCGCTGAACCCACCAAAGCTGCAGGCAGAGCAGCTCCCATCCTGACGGGTGAGGGCCTGGTGTGGAAACCAAGCCCCGTCCGGATGGGGGGCGGACACCTGGTGCTAGTGTTCCCTGAGCACCGTCACCCTGGTATGCTCGGCCCCGGGCTGGCAGACCGACCTTGGGTTCAGCTGTCTGCCCCGGGGGTCTCTCCCCTCAGGGCCAGCAGGCTGCCGGCTCATGAGAGACTCAGGCAGCAAACACACAGCTGCTCCATGTTGGGTGTCCTCAAGCCAGAGCTGTGGGCTAGTGTGCTGTCCTGGACGGCCCCTTGGCGACTGCCAGCTCAGACATGCCAGACCGACCCTGCTGCTGCCGGCGCCCATGCCGGGAGGGCCTGTCCTGGGACACGAACGGCCGGTGGCAGTAGAGCCTGTGGTGGGCACGTCTGGCACCAATTACCTGGTAGGACCCAGGCACATGTAGTGCCTGGCCAAGGGCGGCTGACAGTAACACGGGGACCAGAGGAAGGGGTGTGGGGACGGAGGACCCAGCAAAGCTGAGGCTTGTGAGCCGGTCCATCAGACTGGTGGAGGAAAGGCACCGCGTCCGTACCGGACTATGACTGCGGACAAGGAGGTGGCGGCACGTGGGGCACCAGGTGGTCTCTGGGCACACGAGGGGAGCAGAGCACAGTGCTGGCAGAGACGCAGGGGTGGCAACCCAGCCCTGCAGAAACGCTCCCTGCGCTAGACCGGTGGGAAGGCCTGGACACCACACGGCTCCTCGATGAACCCCGGGGAGCCCACCCTGCCGACCCATACCCTGACCTGGGCTCAGAAGACGTGTGCTGGCCTGTCTTCCCCTCCCCATGTTTCACTTCCATGTCCCCGTTCTCAGCCATCTGGGGTGTCCCTGGCAAGCCACCTTGGCTCCAGTGGGCCTGGTGCTTGTCCGGACAGACGGCCTGGGTGTCGGGGGCCGTGTGTGGCCACGCGCAGAGGTCTGGAGAGACAACACAGGAGAGCAGCCCAGCAGTGACACAGAGCCAGGGAGGGCCCTGGGCACATCCCTCAGCAGAAAGGCTGGCCCGGAATGAGCCTGGGCCCGACGTATCAGAGCACACATGCCTCACACCTGACACAGCACGGCTGCGCTGTGGCCACTCGGGAGAGTTTATTAGGGAGGGCGTTACGGGAACGATGGCTTAGGAGCAGACCCGGCCCCTGCCACGTCACCCCGGCCAGGTTTCCGCAAGCTGCCCGAGAGCCACAGGACAGCTGGGACATGGACCACGGGGCAGCACGTGGCCTCCGCTGCACCGTGGCCTTGCAAGGCCGATGTCCGTCTGAGCTGGCACCCTTACCCCCACCCCTACAGCTCCCACCCAAGGTGCTGTCTTCACGCGACAGCTGGTTTCTGGGGTCAGACAGGAGGAGGTGTGGGGCAAAGTGCAGATGCAGGGGCTGGGGCGCCGCAGGCCTACCAGTCCTGGTTGTCCCAGCCCTCATCCACCGGCATGGCGGGTGGTGTGGCCTTCTTGGGGGTCTTAACTCTGCCCTCCCCGCTGCCCCCCCAGGCCTCCCCGAGGTCGCTGTGGTCACTGTTCTTATTGGTGGACGCAGAGCCCGAGCCCCACACATCCCAGCTGTCCGAGCTCCTCTTCTCGGCAGAGGCGTCCGCGCACGTCCAGCTGTCGCTGCTTGGGGACCTGTGGCCCTTGGAGGGTTCGGCACTCCCAAAGGTCTCCCAGAAGCTCTGGTCCACGGCACGGTTCAGGGCATGGTCCCCACCGCTGTTCTGGTAGCTCTGGCCCTCCAGGGGTCTTGGGAAAATAGAAGGACACTGAACAACGGCCTGAGCCACCAGGCCGTCCCTTGGTGTTCTCCCCCAGACCCGACGCCCATGGGGCTGGGAGATGCTGTCTGCTTGGGCTCCATGCCACTCCATCTTGGAGCCAAGGGGCACAGAACCTGCTAGAAGCACTCAGGCCTCCTGCCGCCATAGTCTTGTTGGGTCAGTCCCACCTCAAAAGGGGGTTGTTGTGAAAGAAAATGTACAACACCGGTTTTCTGCAGTGATTAAGGGACAACGGAGCCCTGAGCGCGTGGGCCCTGCCTGCGCTGAGACACAGGGTCTGAGACACACCCCGACCAGCGCAGTCACGCGGTGTGAGCCACTAAATGGTGCGCCAGGAAGCCGTGTGGCCCTGTGAGCACAAGAAATGTGTCCCCTCCACACCCCGCCCACCCTGCAGCTGGAGAACGGAAAACAGCCAGACCAGGCTTCCTGCGGACAAGCCAGGAGGCAAGCCCAGAGTGGACGGTGAGCGAGGGGACAGGGTTGCTGAGGCCCCTGCTGGCCCCACCTACCCAGACCAGAGACCGGGATCAGCACAGGCACCCTTCCTTTCCAGGCCTCTTCCCTCCCTCCCTGCCCTGGGCAGCAGCAGTTACCACAGGTCGGTATCTCTAGGGTTCTGGGGGCTGTGGTGATCCCCGTTCCCCAAAGGAGAGAATATGCCTGTCCCCCAGGGGAGCTGCCGACTGCCTCCCAGACACCTTGTGCGAGGAAACACAGGAAGCCGGCGTACCTGTCTGAAGGGTCCTCCGCTCTCCCAGAAAAAAAAGTGGTGACGTCCCGCCATCCCCTGCTGCCTACCCCCTGGACCTGGAAGGGGACGGGAGGTGGCAGCTCAGGGTGGGTTCTCACACAGGGCACATACACAGGGTCCCACTCCCAGATCCGGCAGAGCTTAGAGACGCGAACAGCACGGCCGGGCTCAGGCCCGCGGCCTTCACAGGCTCCTCCCTCCCTGCGTGCGCACGGCCGCGGCGGCAGGAGGCTCTGGTGCTCAGTAGCTCGAGGAAACAGCTTGTGTGCGAAGCCCCCTGCGGCCTTCCCCACGCAGAGAGGGGCGGGTGGGGCTGCAGGGGGCCACGCACACCCAAACCTGCCCGGAGGAAGACGGCGGCCAAGCCCCGGCCGCCCCCCAGCGCGTCAGGAAGGCGGCACTCACCGGGGAAGACCAGCGGCAGCAGAATGAGAACAGAAGGAAAAGAAGCGGCCGTTAGCAGACGTAACAGACCCCCCGGCCAGCCGTCCCCACATTCCCCGGGCGCCCACGGCAGCGTCTCACGGCACCTCCTCGCCGCCCCACAGGCGCTGTGGCCACACGAGTGCGTGGGGACAGAGAGCCTGGGCCCTGGAATGTGGAGACCAGCTTCCGGCCACGCCCGAGCGCCAGGCGGGCCTGCCCTACCTTGGACGCCAGCTGAGAGACCCCACTGGACACATCGTCAAAAAGCCTCCCCTCTTTCACCTGCGTGGGTTGGAACGGTGCCGTCAGCCAATCGGCAGAAAGCGCCCGTGGCCGACAAAGGGCAGCGCTTGCCGCATAGACCCGCGGTGGCAGCTGTGTGCGACCCCGATGGCCCGCGAGTGAAGAGGGGCCGTCGGCACCAGCCCAGGCCACTGTAGCGTGGCATCCTCCAGGGGGGAGGGGGCCCTGTGTACAGGCACCGCCTCCTGAGGCCGCAGCCCGCCGGGGGTCCTCCCGGGCTCCGCCAGCCGCCTCCGCACTGCCCACACCAGCCCCACCCCGAGGGACAGGCCTCCCAGAGCCGGGGGCGGGGGGCCCTGGCAGGACTCGGAGCTGCTGGAAACCCCCCAGCACCAGCTGCTCCCCTGGAGCGAGCGCCTGCGGGGGTGGGGAGGAAAAGACGGACACTCGGCGTGGGGCTGCGCTACCTTCTCCTGCGCAGGTCTGAGGACGTTCTCGTTCAGACTCTGACCCAGCTCCGAAGCCTGCGCGAGGAAAGGGAAGTCAGGCGAGCCCGAGCCGCGTGTCACCCAGGATGCCGGTCGGCGGTGGCTGCGAGTCTAGCGCAGCGAGGGAAGGCGGGGCCGGGACGGCAGCAAACCCAGCGGGCACCCGCGCGTCTTCCCATCAGCGGCCGTGCAACCGCATCCCGTAAGCACAGCCGCTGCCGGCAAGTCACATGGCGCCTCCCTCAGCTAGGGCGCAGGCAGGTGCACCCCGGCCACCGGAGGGAGTGAGAGCCCAGCTGCCCCCCAGCAGGCACCTGCCTCAGACAGAAGAGGACAGAGCCAGGGGGTGGGGCAGCAGCAGGACAACGGGGCAGCCGAGGAGGAAAGCGCCGCGCAGCAGCAGCCTCAATGAACGGGGTAGCCACAGCTGCCAGCACCTCGCCACAGCGATAACCCTCCTTCCGCTTACTTGGCTCGAGGTGACTGAGCCGGGAAATGAACATCCTGCCTGGCAGGAGCTGTGCCCCCCGGTTCTGGACCCCAGGCCCCTCCTCAGGGTCTCAGGTCGCTGGCCAGCATGGATGGGCCAGATGGGAGCCCAGCAGGCTGGCGAGGAGCTGAGGGCGAACGCACGTCAGCGAGGACACATACAGGCCACGGTCCAGGGAAGCTCAGGGCAAAGCACGTGGTTGGCACAGAGACGGGGAAAGGCATGCACAGAAACAGACCTGGGGCCTTACCAGCTCGGGCTGCTGCTTGGAGCCCCAAAGCTTTACCCAGACAGCAAGGGAGCGGGTTGGGGTGGAGGAGGGAGAGAGTGAGAGTGAGCGAGCACAGAGAGCAGGAGCAGCGTCCAGCAACAACCAGGAAGCGCCTCCCGACAGGTTCACTAGCCTCCCGCTCCCGCGGCATCACCCCAGCAGGTATCCTCAAAAGGGACCTCGAGCGGCCACTTACTGCCACACCTCACTGCTTCCCACTCCCAACGTACAACCTCCAGAACCACACACGCGAGCAAGTCAGGGCCCAAGACAGGGACAGGCCGGGCTCGCACACCAGCTGCCGCCCCCACCCCCGGGACAGCCTCCAGGGCCTCAGCCCCAACACGGGAGCACAGGCGATCCAAGCCCTGCCACCACCTGGGGCTGCCAGGGCAACCCACCGAGACTTAGGAAAGAGAAAAAGAAACGCCAACACCCCAAACCACCACCCACGAGAAACCAGGAAAGGAGGGGGAGCCTGTCCCCGCCGGCCCCCCGCGGCCCACAGCCCCAGCCACACCAGGCATCCTCCCCCCGCCGGGGCCGACAGCCAAGGGAACACGAGCCTTACTGCTTCCGGGTGCCTGAGCCCCGCAGGCCCCTCCAGGCGCAGCTTCCCGCCCTCCCCGCTAACCCACGGGCCGGAAGTGACGCATACAGAAGCGCCCCTCCCCCAAGCACAGGCCCCTCCGGGAGGGCACACCCCGCAGCGTCCAGGCGCCAACAGGACAGGACCAGAAATTTCAACAGCACGAGATGCAAAAGCTTCCCCTGTTACCTTCTGACTTGCTTGAGATCCAAATTTGGTTGCCTAGAAAGAAACACCGGGCTTTGAAATCACTAACCCTGATGCCAGACCCCTGGCTGCACGTCCCCAGACCCCGACAGACACTCGGCCCTAGGCCTGTCCCCTGCCAGCCACCCTCACAGCAGCTCTGAGGGGCCCAGCGAGCTGCGCACTTGGCCACCCCTGCTGGAGGAGCAGCCACGTGGCATGCAGGCCCGGGAGAGCAGGTCCAGCATCCGGGGCAGCCACCCCGTGGCCCAGACCATGCCACCTGCTTGGCGCCCAGCATGTTCCCACCCCGCAGCTCCCCTCAGCACCCCCAGATGCTTTCAGAAACAAAGAAGGAGAAGGCCCACCCACAGGTGTTCCTGCTGAAAGGCGCCTGGACCTCCTGGCTGGGGCCCTACAGGGATGAGGCCCAGAGAGCGCCAGCAGAGGCCCTGTGCCAGAGTGGTGGTGCCACAGGGCCTAGTGCCCCTCGAGGCCGGGCTCCTCCAGGCTGGCGGGGGAGGATGCAGGGGACCAGGGCCCACGGAGCGCAGAGAGACGTCCACAGCGCCTTCATTCCGGCCTGGAGCTGGCCCTGGACCCTCCCTGCTCTAGGTCACCTTCTTCACCAAGGCCACCCTGGCCTGGAAACCTGTTGGACGTCCCCGACAGTGTCCCTCTGGGCTGATGTCCCCAGACATGCTTCTGCCTGTTCCTTTCCAAGGTCCAGTCCCCACCTGTGTGTCCTGACTAAACCCCCGACCCTCCCTCGCCTGGGCGGAGGAGGTGAGGGGCAGAGAGGAGTCCGACTGCCCGAACCCTGCCCGGTGCCCAGCAGCAGAACCAGAGGGCTGGCAGGACCACTCAGCCTGCAGGACTGACAGGCCGCACCCGAGCACGGCCTAGCTCTCCTCTCAGGCACCGGGCCCTCTGCACAGCGCTCAACTCCAACACGAACACGGACGCCCAGCACAGAAGCAGCGCAGGGCGGAGATCTGCTGCAGCCTCGGGGACTTAGGGGAAACAGTGCACGGCCTGGGCCCAGGAGGAAGCCCTGAGGCTTGGAATGGCCTCCACCCCTCGTCAGAGCCCCTTCAAGACCCGTCTGGCCCTGGAAACCTGACCAGCACAGCCCATGTGGGCCCCGCCGGCAGGCTGCTGGGCTGGGCTACTCACCCCCTCCTTAGCGGCAGAGGCAAACTTGCTGGCTCCGGTGGTGAAACTGCTCCAGCCCTGGGAAGAAGCCACAGAGAGACCACGTTGAGGTTCCACAGGCGACCATCCAGGCAGGCTCTGTCTGCCGTGCCATCTGCCGCTCAGTGAGGGGCTAATGGGTTCTGTACCCGAGCTCTGCAAAAAGGCCACCTCCGGGGTCCCTTCTCACAGCGGCAACCCCATGTCCCAAGGAGAATGGACCTCGTGCCGTGGGCATATCCCAACGCTGCGGCAGCCGGGACAGCACATGCGTTCGTGCCATGCTCCGCTTGACCATCTAGATGGCCCCCACACACATGCGCCCACTCTTCCCTTTGCCCTTGGTCCCTCCACCTCCCCTGGGAGGAGTTGGGGCCTGACACCTAATCTGCAGGCAGACCTGTTCTGAGTTCGAGATCTTCCCCTAAGCCCCCAAAGCCAACTGAAACTACCGAGACCCATATATGTCTCCCTCAGAGCCCAGCTTCCCAACACAGGCTCTCCCCCCAACCCCCTCGACGAAGCAGAGGAACCTTTATGCTCAGCAGACTACCCTGTTCAGCTTCTTCAGTGAATTAAAGACCCGCAGGAAGGAAACACAAACACAAACTCGCTACGCTTGGTGGGACCTGTCTTCATAAACTCCCAGGCAGCAGGCTCTGGGCTGGAGACATGCCCCTCCTCCCTGGAGAGGGGACCCTGGCCGTCCAGGGCCCCAAGAGGCCTTCCAGCAGCTGCCACCGCACGGCTCTGGAGTCACAGCCGTAGCTTCTGACGGAAGTCCCAGCACTTCGGGAACAGCGCGTGGGCACGGATCAGAAGGGACAACAGACAGGAGCGCTCAGCAGACACCCCCAACCTGCCCTGGGGACGCAGAACCCTACAGCAACAGCGGACACACGGGCACTGTTGGTGCTGCCTGTTTTCACCCCTCCCATCTGCTCCGTCTGCACCTGCATCCGCCCAGTGCCCCGAACACCCTGTCCTGTGAGTGCGATGTCTCCTCGCCTTCTCACATGGGCGGCACACAGCCGGGACCACTGCCAGACATTGCCGGCCACACCCCCGGGGCTGCAGCGGCCACCAGGGACGGCACAGCGGTGAGCGAACGTCGTCTGAGGTCACAGCAAGTTGCCTTGGAAGACAGTGGTTCGACCTGAAGTGCTTGGGGCGAGTGGGAACAAAGCGCAGGGCTGCGAGCGCCCAACCCAGAGGGTATGACAGCCCAAGCGTGCAGCTTCGACAGCTCGCTGGCGCAGGGCTGGCGGGCAGAGGGCCAGGACCGGCTGTGCCCAGCGCTCCTGCAGGACAGGACAGCCGGGCAGGCCCCACGCAGAACGTCTTGCTTGGCAGACACAGGCCCGGTTAGCCGGCAACGTACGCTCTGTAACGGAGTCACCGGACAACTACACACGCTGGGCCGAATGAGAACGCGGGTCGCAGAGACGACCCCGCCAAGGCACGGGGAGGCATCCCACAGGCGGCCAGCCGGCCACGGGCCTGTGGGGCAGGGCGCGGTCCTCACCGAGCACAGGGATGACACAGCACTGCTGAGGAAGTCCTCTTCCCTCTTTGGGGGCGGCACGGTATTCCCAAACCCCACGTAGCGGTTCTCCTGGGCCCTGACAGGGAGACAAAGAGCAGCGTGGCCTGAAAGCCTCAAGGCGGGAGGCGCCCAGATCCCAGGCAGAGGCGCGAGGGCCCCAGGGAGGACGCGCGTCCACAGCAAGGTGGGCACACAGGTCAGGCTCTCCTCCGGGAGAACCCCAGCACGGCCCAAAGCTGACAGCCGGCTACGAGGAGAAACATCAGAATGATTCACTCTGACAGCTCCAGGAACAGAACTCACTTACAGGTCAGGCTGTTCCCAAGAAGGAAAACTATTCCTTCTTCCCCTAAACGTTAGGTTTCTCACCACTTAAAACCACTCCGCAAACCTGGGCTGGCTCAGGGATGCCACAACCAGTCCCGCGTGACACATGTGGGCTCCGCTCGTCCTGCTTACAGAAAGCAGGAGGCCCCTGCTGCCCGTGGGCTCACCCCTGATAGGAGCCCAGGTCATCGTTAAGCCAGTCTTCAAACGCCTTGTCTGAGGAGGAGGTCGAGTTCTGCGGGTAGCCAGGGGCTCTGAAAGGGAGAGTCAGAGGTCAGGGAGGCCGGCAGAGGATGGGCAGGCGCCCGAGGGAGCCATGCGGGCCTGTACGCTGTCACATCCCCCTGGTCACCCCTGGCCTCCTCCACGAACAGAGTACCTAAGGCCAGCCGGCCTCCACATCTGTCTGAAAGGTGGCTTAGGCCAGCTGGCCACAAGCGCCTGCCCATGCTGGCAGGGAGGCAACGGAGAGGCTGGAGAGATGGAGGCTGAAGCAGGCACATAAAACCCACGGTGCAAGGGTGTGGCGAGGTGCCCGGGCACCCACGGTGCACACAGGGAGCCTTCTCTGGACCAGTCACCCCAGAACACCAGCCTCTGACATGCGAGAGGATGCAGGACGTCTGGCACCGGGATCAGCCGGTCCCCACCGTACCTGCGGCAGCCAAAGGAGGTGCACAACACCCTCAGCTGGGGCATGTCACGGAGCCGGTCTGGAAGGGCCTGCGCTGCAGGGGCGCTTGAGAAAGGGGCGGCAGCCTTTTCGACTCAAGGGGCGGCAGCCTTTTCGACTCAGACGCAACTGACAGGCGGCATCTTTATGGAGAGCCTGTGCTGCTCCAATGACCTAGAGAGCTGTTCCCACACCAGTATGAGGGTCCTGAACTATGGCTAAGATCAGCGCCAGGGCCAGGCCCAGAATACTCTGGGACCAGACAAGAGGCCAGAGGAGTAGCTACCGGTGGGCAGTGGACGACAGTGTCTTGGGTTGCGGTGGGGTCCAGTTCTGGGCAGGCGAGGACTCCAGAGACCATTCTTTGCCTTCAGCCAGAGTGGCCACCTGCCAAGGGGACACAGGCATCAGACAGCCCGGGACTGTCAGGAGCCATCAGTGCTGTCAACCCACCCTAGGGCTCCCAGGCTCAGCGGCCACGGGCTGGGGGCTCTCTGCCACAGGTCAACACCGAGAAAAGGTCTCCCTCTAAACAGCAGTGCTGGCGAGTTCCCGGTCAGTGGCTCCAACCCCTGATGACAGGCTGCCATCCTCGGCAGTTTTAGCCACCATGTACAAGGGAACTGGCATGTGACACTCCCCGGGGGGAGTGTCTCTTCTCCAACCCTGCTAACCTAGCGCCCACCTGCTTCCCCCCCCAGGTGGGACAAGACGGCCCGTGCGTCCCATCTGGGGACAGACTGCACAGCCCTGGGGGCATGTCAGAGCCCAAAGGAGAGCGCCAGCTCCCAAAGCCCCCAACACAGCCAATGGGCAGAGCCTCGGCACCACCGCTACCTTGTCCCTGAAGAGTGCTGCAGCCTTGCTATTGTACTTGTCCTGCAGGGACCAGCAGGGGTCATAGTCCGCCTGAGACTCCAGGAACTCCCGGAATTTCGCATTCCCTCCAGCTTTCATCTTCTCCAGCTCCACGTCTTTCCACTTGTCCATGGTCACGGAGCGCACAAAGCTAGAGGCCAGAGCGCCAACCTACTGGTCAGCACTGGGGGTCCGAGAGCCCCCACCCCAAGCAGGTTGTGACTCTGGTGCACGCACTGCCCGCGAAACCCGTGGGCACACCAAGCTGACACAGCAGCACATGTCACCCCATCACTGTGCCCCAACAGGAGGATCTCAAGGCACGGGGGGCAGGGCACTGACCTGAGGTGCACCCCAAGGCCGCGGTGCTTCCCTGAGCACTCCAGGCAGATCCAGATGCCATAGGTCACACTGACCCACTGAGGGTTGAAGGCGCCACACTCGAAACACACCTGCGGGGACAGCCACATGAGACTCACCCAGGCACTCGGGGACCAGGGACCCCAAAGACCCGACAGGTGGCCCCAACAGGGAGCAGAGGAGAGGCTGGACCCAGACGAAGGGCAACAGGGAGGGCTCTCAGTGGTCTGCTGAGTCTCAAAGCACCCAAGCTGATGCTTACGTTGTTTTCATCCTGCACTCGGACTTCTTTCAGAACTTTCCTCGTTCTGGGGCTGGCCATGATGCTGCAAAGGATAAACACAAAGTTGTGAAACTTACCAGTAGGCTACTCCACAGAAAACGAAGGAGTGCAAAAACACGACCACACCGAGCTTCAGAGAAACCCCACGCGGCAGCCTGGAAGCTCACTACAGGCAGCACTGGGGAACTGCTCACAGAAGGGATCTGCCTGGGCACCTGGGGGGCTCAGTCGTTGAGCGTCTGCCTTCGGCTCAGGGCATGATCTCATGGCCCTGGGATCGAGCTCTGCATCAGGCTCCCTGCTGGGCTGGAGGCCTATTTCTCCCTCTGCCGCTCCCCCTGCTTGTGCTACCTCTCTCGCTGTGTCTCCCTCTGTCAGATACATACCTAAAATCTTAAAAAAAAAAAGAAAAGAAGGAGGAATCTGCCCTCTGTGTGCTAAGAAAAGCCCAGAGCCGTCTGCATGGTTCCAGCCAAAGGCTATGCAAATGTCAAGAATATCGTAACTTCTGGTGTCCCCTTTGTGTACGCCTCCTGCACCACCCGCACTGCACAATTTATAAGACGTCCCAGTGCGTGACGAAGCCTGCAGCAAGGGGTGGTCTTTCTACAACGTACACGGACTGGCTGTTCAACCTGACCGCCCACCTGAGAGGCCAACACGTCAGACTGGGGCCAATAAACTTCGAAGACAGGGAACCCCAGTTCTCTGCGCGCCGCTCCTTCCTTGCACCCCGCAGCTTGTGCCGTGGGGCCAAAGCGGTAGCCCCGACTGCTACGTGCAGAGGCTGGCCTATGAGAGGGTCTGCAGGGACGGCCTCCCGAAGCCATCCTGGAGGGGGAGGCGCCAGACCGCATGAGCACAGCAGGGCACACCTGCCACATGCCTCCCAGGGACGCTGCTGGGGCACCACAGCCCCTAACTCAGGTTGAAGAGAAACACCACTTCTGTCCTTACAAGGTCCCAGTTTTGGCAAAGCTCAAGTTCAACCAACAACCCACTAGACTCACGGCCAGGAAAACCGATACAGTGGACTGAAGCTGGAAGAGGGGTGGGAGGCAGCACGGCGCTGTCCTGTGCACACTGCCACCACTTGGCCCTGGGCCCCAGGCCACTCTACTGCCACCAACACACAGCTGTGCACGTGCCCCTTGGGAGCTTGCCCTTCCCTCGCTGGTGAGTGGAGCCCGTGAGCTGCGGCCCCTAGCCCTCACAGCAACACGCGCCTGCTGCACAACGTGCGAGGACCCTGTAAGTGGCTCAGAACTGGGTGCCTGCCCGGCTGCTGGACACCTCATGCGGCCAGCCTCTCCGCGGAGTGAAGCTGGAGCTTTCTGCTGACACGCGGCGTGAACATTCCCAGAGGATCCGCGCTGCACCCCACCTGCACCTCAGTACACAGAAGGAAGTCACGGGAAGAAGCCCTGACTCTGCACAACCAAACTTTCTCAGTCTGGAAGGCGAGGACTCCTGCGTCCATCATGCCCACTCTGAAGCTAGCTGGAGGAAATGACATGAAAACTTCGGTTCGGTTTTCTATAACTGAGGAACAAAATCTGGACTTCGCCTGCACCTCCTCTCTGCTCTGCAGTCTTCTGTGCTACAAGTGACCGTCCACCCAAAGCACCGGATCTCCAGGGCAAACACCCGGACACAACATCCTGGCCAGGCGCAATCAAGCGGGATAGGTTCGTCACACGGAGCATCTATGCCCGCACGGAAAGGCGTCAGCAGGTGCACACACACACTTGGAGAGGCATCGGGCTGGATCTGAAGTCACAAAGCCTTCCGCACACGCTCGTCTCACGGCGGCCACCGGAGAGCCCCCGTGGGCTGGTGTGCGGGGGCCCCGCTGTCTCTCCAGAGAACTGTGCCTTCCCTTGGAGGTTCACACCCGGGTCAAAGGGCGCCGGCAAACAGAAGTCAGAACGCAGTTGAGCGCGATCTGAATTTCTAGTTGCGTAAAATAGAATCAGGCAGACCAGACGTTTGCAGAACGAGGAGCAAAGCCAGTGTGGAAAGGAACCCCCCCGGGGACCACTTTTGGACGCGAGCAGCCTTCAACTCTGAGACGCGAACATGCATCTCCCATTTCAGAACCACAGATAACGGTTTCTCTCGAAAACCATCCAACGCTTGAAACCGAGATGGTGAAATGCGCCCTGGGCAAGACTCGGCACCTCAGAAGCCGCTGAGCCAAAGGAGGACGCTTCTCCTTGGTGCACCGCCTAAGCCCTGGTCAACCGCGCGGCGCCCAGCCTGAAGCTGGGGCTGCGTCCGCGCCTGCGTTACTCGCGGGGACCGCGGCAGGGCTGCCCCGCGGGGAGCCTCTCGGAAGCCGCGGGGCCCCCGGAGCACCGCCCTCCGGCGCGGACGCGCGGATCTGCCGGGAGCCTGGGCGGGCGCACGGTCGCGGCCCGGGAGCGGCGGGAGGCTCAGGCCTGCCCGGGGCGAGCACCACAGCTCCCCGCGGGGTGGTCTGCGGGGGCCCTGACCGGGGGCCGAGAAGGGCCGCTCGAGCCGCGGCCTCTCCGACGGGGTCGCCCACCGCGCCGGCCGCGCCCTCGCTCCCCAGGGCGGGAGCCCCTCAGCCTGCAGCCCCGGGCCGTCGGGCGGGTCGCCGCCGCTTCCAGGCACCGGGGTGGGGGCGGCTTCCGAGGGGAGAGGCCGGGGCCCCGGGGGTCCGCGCGGGGGTGTCCGCCCCAGCGGGCCGGGGGCTTCGGGCCACGCGCTTACCCGGCAGGGCCCGGACTCGAGCCCGCGCGCCGAGGTGCGCCGGGGTCCGCCGGGGTCCGCGGGGGTCGGCCGGGCTCGCGCGCGCCGCAAGCTGCTCCGGGGACGCGCACCGGCCGCCCAGCCGCCACCGGCTTCCGGCTACGTCGCGCCTCGCGGGGCATCACGGGAAGCCGGGGAGGGGCGGGCGGCGGGGGCGGGACTTCCGCCTTTGCGCGTCGGCGGGAGCGCGGTCGGCCCCTGTCGCGCGGGGGACGCGGCGGGCTGGGGGCGGGGCCGTGCGGCGGGCGCGGAAGATGCACCTGCTGCCGAGGGGACCCTCCGGGCCGGCTCGGTCACCGGGGGCGGGTCGGGAAGGCGCGGCGGGGACCGGGCTCCCAGGGCCGGGGAGCTCGCCGAGTTCGGCGTGCGGCGGGGGCGACCCGGCAGGGGAGGGACCGCTGCCGCCCTGAGCAGGGCCGAGCCCTCGGGGCAGGCCGCGGTGGAGCGGGCGGAGCGGGTGTGCGGGGCGGGCGGGGCGCGCCGGCCGCAGGGTGGGGAGCGCGGGTCCCGGCCCTGACCGCGCCGGCCGCGGGGACGCAGCTCGCGGGGCAGCCTGGCGCGACGGGGGTCCGGTGGTTGGCGGGCCGCTGGGCGCTCTCCGGGCGGCCGTTCGGGCGCGGCTGCGGGAGTGGCCTCGTGGGACGTTCTTGTTGAGTAACGCGGCGTCCGTCGAACGCCCGGCTCGCTGGCCGGACCGGTGCAGCCGCCGCAGTCCGGTCCGCAGCCGGGTCCGCACGCAGCGGGGTCCGCAGTCCGGTCCACAGCCGGGTTCCCAGTCCAGTCCGCAGCGGGGTCCGCAGTCCGGTCCGCAGCCGGGTCCGCAGTCCGGGTCCGCAGCCGGGTCCGTAGCCCGGTCCGCAGCCGGGTCCGCAGCGGGGTCCGCAGCCGGGTCCGCAGTCCGGGCCCGCAGCCGGGTCCGTAGCCCGGTCCGCAGCCGGGTCCGCAGTCCAGGTCCGCAGCGAGGTCCGCAGTCCGGTCCGCAGCCGGGTCCGTAGCCCGGTTCCCAGTCCGGTTCTCAGTCCAGGTCTGCAGCCGTGTCCGCAGCCGGGTCCGTAGTCCGGTCTGCAGCCCCGCCGCGAGCCCACGTCCGCTGGCTTGGTGGGTCCATGCTAGCAGAGCGTCCCCGAAGCGCGTGTGGGTAAACGCCACGGCTGGCCCTTCCCGTCGGTCTGTCTCGCCCAGTGTCCGGAGGCCCGCCCGCTGGGTGCGGGCCTGGCCTGGGCGCCTCTTGCAGACCGGCCGCGCGCTTGCCTCCCCGCGGTGTGTTCCCATTCGTGCGGGTCGCGGCTGTCCGCACGTAACCCTAGTGACTGCGGACCGCACCCGCTCCAGGCAAGGCCCGCTTGGTGGACGCCGTGAAGGAAGCAGCCTCGAAACTCGGGCGCCAGTCTGAGGGGCGCACAGTCCGCTTCTCGTGTTCCGTCGCCCCGACGTTAAGCGGCTGTGCGGCCGGTGGGTGCCCTCTGAACATACAGAACTGCCCAGCAGTCCTCCACGGTCGTCTGGCTTTCTGCTGCGGCCCGCGGAGGGTTCCAGTTGCCCCACAGCCTTGTCAACACTTGGGACTGTCGGTGCCTTCAGGGACGCTCTTGTGGTGGGCACAGGTGGGGTCTCTGTGTTTCCCTCCATCGTGGACTGAAGGCTGCCCTGTGTGCTCCTCTGAACTTCCCACCACTCCCAGCCTGTCTGGTGTCTGGCTGGCTGGCGGTGAGGACCGTCTTGCAGCCGGAGGGAACCCTCAGGAAGGAGCCACTGGCATTCACAGAGGGAATGGGCACCACTAGGGTCTACACGGTGGCAATGAGACTAGATTTCAGCACAAGAGCCTGTGGTCAGAACTGTAGGCTCCACGGGTTCACACAGAGAGCTGTGTGCAGGATTTCCGGTGGGCTTCTTGGAGGAGGTGGGCTGTGAGGGGCAGAGGATGTTGAAAAGAAGGAGAGGATAAGGGAAGGCCCTCCTGGGAGGCAGAACTGGAGCCAGTATTTGGTACCCACGGGACCAAACAAGCAGTGAAGGCAGCATGTTCCGGTTCCTGATCACAAAGCAGAAGAGTCAACCACCCGCCCCGCCCCCACTCTAGGAGGCCTGGGGCTGTGGTCATCCCCAGTGCAAGGCAGGTCCCTGGAGCCGAGACCAGAGGTGTGGCCTTCCAAGGTCAGGGCTAACCCACTCCCCAACGGCAACTGGAGCTTTGGCCTCTTTCCGTGATCTGAAGGCTCTTGCAGTGTCCACCAACAGGAGGAGACACTCGCTGGCAGCAGCAGAGTCTGGGCAGGGGAGTGGTGCCGCGTGCAGGACGTGGAGCTGCGCATTGAACACGTTGTGTTACCCCGTCTGAACTATTCAGGAGATTTGTCTTTCCCTTGGAACTGCTGACAGTCAGCGAACTTTCGGTCACAGTAATATGACCATGCTGTGGTTCCTCCCCGGGGCACTGAAATGGAGGCCCCACAAAGCTGCACGGCGTCAGGCTGCCACACAAGCTGGGCAGAAAGGAAGTTACTGGGAGCCGGGCAGGAGTGCAGGTCACCTGTGAGGTCACTGGGCCCAGTCTCCCCGCTGCTGAAAAGAAGTCTGCGATTCCCTTGCAGGCCAGGAGCCCACACTTCCTGAACACTCCAGAGGCCAGGCCCTGGGCTTGATCAGGACCTTGAAAGTGGCATAGGCCCCATGCTCTGACGTTAACCCATTGTCCAGATGGAAAAACTGAGGTGTGGGGGCACCTGGGCGGCTCAGTCGGTTAAGCGACTGCCTTCGGTTCAGATCATGATCCGGGAGTCCCTGGATGGAGTTGGGCATTGGGCTCCCGGCTCAGCAGGGAGTCTGCTTCTCTCTTTGGCCCTCCCCCCGATGTGTTCTCTCTCATTCTCTTTCTTTCAAATCAATAAATAAAATCTTTTAAAAAAAATGAAAAAAGGAACTGAGGTGCAAAACAAAGAAGCCATTTGCTCAAGGTCCAAAAGGCAGTTTAGTGGTGACAAGGTGTGCACCTCGCTTCTGTGCCACCCTCCTGCAAGGACAAGAAGGCAGGGGTGTGGAGCTGGGCATCCCCAGCGGGTAACCAGGTGTGTCTTTGGATCAGGATCCCCGGCACCAGTCTCGGTGGCCTTGTCTGGACCCCAGAACTGGGTGTCCAGCCAGCAGCCAGCAGGGAGGGCAGGAAGGAAACAGCTGGAGCTCCGCAGGGCCAGTGAGGGCCGCGCGTAAGTGTAGGCGCCTGCGAACGTGTTTGCGTTTGCATGATTCCGCATCGTGCACCCGTGCTCGTGGGACGTGCGTGTTGCCGTGTGTGCCCTCGGAGCTGCGACGTGGAAGCGCCCAGGGACGTGTGTGCCGGTGCGTACGCGCCTGTACGCAAGTGCACGTGCGCACGTGAGTGGGGCAAACGTGTGCGCAGCCGAGCGTGCGTCCGTGCTGGAGGCCGGGTGGGCTCAGGTTCTCCGTAGCGAGTCACCCAGCTGCACAGCGACAACAGGTGTGGCTTGGGGAGATGGCCAGGGCAGGGGCCACAACCAGGGCTTCCTTGAGAGGCAGGTCCCGCTGTGTCCGCGCTGCACAGCCGCCCAGGCCGTGACGCGGTGCCGGCCCCGGGCCCGCGGCAGCCGCCGGCGGACGCAGTCCCAGGCCGCTCGGACCCCAGCGCGATGGACCCCCACTGGAACGGCCGCGCGATGAGCCCGGCGGCAGCCCCAGCGCAGGCGCACCCCCGCAGCACTCGCCCAGGGCTCCGGACGGAGGCGAGAAGTAAAGGCCGCCTCACCCTCCCGCGGGGCGCGTCCCGGGTGCAGGCCCGCGCGTCCGTGTGCCGGACGCCCCGCGCGGACCAGGCGGTTCCCTCACGCGGCCGCCGGGAGGCGGTGTGGAGCGGCGCGCGCTCCCGGGCCAGCCCGGACCCCCGCCCTGCCCTCCGCGGGAGCGCCGGCCTCCTGGGAAGCTCACTACCTAACCTCAGAGGTTCCGCCCCGCGGGCGCCACAGCCCGGAGCCTGGGGGAGGGGCGGGGCCAATGCGCACCCCGGAATGACCTTCTGATCCCATCAACTGGGGGGGCTCCAGGGCCACCCGAGAGGTGGTGCCGGCCTCAGTGGTCGCCAGAGCCCGCGGTATCACTCTCCACTCGGCTTATCTTGGAAACCTCCCGGGTTGGGCCCAGCTAGGGCGCAGGGGTGTTTCCCACACCTGCCAGGGAGCCTCTGGGCCTGCAGGCCCTCCCTGGCCTCCAGCTTAAGCCCTTGAGGACACCAGGGCCTCAGGTTCCCTGAGAAACGCGCCCTTGCTTGTTCGAGGAATCGCAGCCGGGGCTGAGGAAGCTGCAGGGGTTCCCGGGAGGGTGGGGCCGGGACCCCCTGGACTAGGGCACACGGAGCCTGCGGTTGAGCAGGGAGGTGAGGGGGGTGCAGGTCACGCCTGGGGCTGGCATTTGCTAGGACAGATGCCAGCACCTCTCAGTGGAGGCCCAGGGGAGGGAGGCAGGCCCGGCAGTTTCTCCTTCCTCTCTCTGCCGTCTCCCGTGCCCTCAGTCACTACCTGTGGGTCACGCCATGTCACCCTGGCCCCACACCACGGCGGCCAGTCCTGGGCTTGAGAAGGGGCGGCAAGGCACCGTTCCCTGTGGGGCCAGGCCGCTGCCCTCAGTGCTCCCTTCTGGCCCCAGGAGTGGGAAGCATTCCGGGGAGAAGGCGGAGGCTCAGCGTCACACGAGGCCACAGCTTGTGTTCAGGGCTGTGGCACGAGACCCGGGTTTATCTGGCGTAGAACCACTGTGCCCTTGGCCCCCTGGGCTCACGCACTGCTGTCAGGAATTCACCCCCATCCCACCCCAGGCACCGTCGGTCTCCAGAATAGAGTCCAGTTGTCTGGACTTGGCTTTCCTGGCCTCATAGGACCTTGGGCTCTGGTCTGGGGACGGCCGTGCCACAGGTCCTGGAACTCAGGCCTTCCTCCCTGCTCTCTGCTCGTGGGGGTCGCACTCACTCCTCTGAGTCCTCCTCCCTGCTCCGCCCGGCCTGCCTTGTGGTCTGGGCAGGCGGGCCCACGCCCTCCTCCTCTCCCCGTCGTTCAGTGTCCCTCACACAGAGGTGGCTGCGGGTAAGTTCCTGAGGCCCAACCGCTGGGCCCCACTTTGCCACCAAGATCACAACAGGTTCAAACCAGAGTGGGCAGGAACGGGCTGAGGCTGGGTGGGGGTGTCCATTCACCCACACGGCCAGGCAGGGATGTGCGGAGCTGAAGGACGCACCCCTTGCCCCAGGATGCCATGCGAGGCCTCTTGGGTCCCGGGGCTGGCCCCTCCAGCGGGTTTCCCAAACCAGCCTACGTGCAGCACCGCCCTCCGTGGCACTTCTCCCTCATCTGCCTTTGCGGCAGGACCTCATTCTTCCTAAGCGCAGACCCACGGTGCAATTTCTCTAGCTGGCCCCGTACTGCAAACCGGGGCTCTGTCATCACCATGATCGCTTTGTTACCATTTTGCTCCCCCTCATGGTTTACTGGACGTCCGTGTACGATGGCCTCTCCGCGGCCGCGTACGTGTTTTTATGGATCTGCACGCCCTGGGAAATTCTGGCAGATTCTAGCCAGTTGTTCCCAGAATCTTCGCACCAAGCGCCCTGCCGTGAGCACGCCTATTTGCCATGCCCTCTCCCTGCCGTGTTCATCACGCTGCTCGCCTCCCTCCTGCTGGAAGCATACGCACTGTCCCTGCTATGCTGGGTGGCCAGACCAAGCACAGAGCGTCGGACAGGGTGCATCTCCTCCCGAGGACCCCTGTCTATTCTGTTCCGCCACCAGGTGCTTCCTAGAATGGCTTCATCCTGCATCTGGACAGAACAAGATGAGCTTGATTTGGGGCTGCCGGGCTCCTGCTTCTGGCCTGTCGGTGGGAGGACTCAGTCCCAAGGAGAGGAGGGTCTAGCTGACCCAGCCCCATCAGACTCCCTGGCGTTGCCTCTGAATGATGCGTGGAAGGCCCTGGGGCCAGGTTCTGAATGGAACACGGGAAGAGCTGGGGCCAGGGACAGAAGGAGACAGAGGGGAAGCCAGAACACATGGCTGTGCTGACCTGAGAGGCTGTGCATCACAGCAGAGGTGCCCCTGTTCCCGAAAGCCCGGAGCTACCTCCCACTCCCAACACCACGGAGCCGGCAGCTGCACGGAAGCACGCGTGTCCACACTGGATAAGGAATCACGGCTGAGTGTGTTGAGATGGGGCCAGCACCTCGGCTTGCTCAGTTCCTGGAGCCAGACAGTAAGGACCCGTACACTCTACCTTAGCCCCTCCCATGCCTGTCTTAGTCAAGAATCTTTCTAGATGCTAGTTACTAGACACAGAAAATCCAACTGCAAATGGCTTAACAACAAAGCAGAATTATTGGCTCATGCGATGAAATGCCCAGGGGTGAACTGGCTTTCAGGCAAGGCTCGTTCCAACTGCTCAACAATATTGTCGAGAACTAGGTTTCTTTGGTGTCTTTGCTCTGCAGTTCCTTCTTTATCCTAGGGTCCCAAGATGCAGCTTCTAAGGCTGCAAACTCCCTGGTTCACATCCACTTTTGTACCAGCATCCCAGCAAGAAGCCTGGCATTCCCTTGGATTGGACTACCTTGGACCATGCGTCCACTTCTAAGCTAATCAGAGGCCCAGAGGATGGTCTGTCCAGACTGTGGCATCTAAGCCCCAATCTCTGGCCCTGGAGCCTCAGGGGGAGGTGGGTTCCCTAGGACCAGAAACCTGAGGAGGCAAGATGTGGGAGAGCGACCAGTCCATGTACCCCCACTGCCATGCAGCCCACCTCAGGGCCTGCTGGGGACCAGGCCAGCTTCCCCCAGGACAGGTAGAGCAGGGTGTTGTGTTCCCCTCTGTGTGTCTAG
The DNA here is from genome assembly GCA_003697995.1 of Taxidea taxus jeffersonii. Lineage (NCBI taxonomy): Eukaryota > Metazoa > Chordata > Mammalia > Carnivora > Mustelidae > Taxidea > Taxidea taxus. The sequence goes on along the minus strand of RCUC01039335.1, from coordinate 24,352 downwards.
GGTGCAGTGTGAAGCGGGGGGGGGGGGGACGGCTGGCGTGATCCACAGGCTAGTGGCAGGTGGGCGGGGCTCAGCCTGTTTCTCTGTTTTCTTGAGGCCCAGCTGCTGCTGGAAGGGAGGGAGACAGGTGAGGGGGACGGGTGGATTGCCAGGAGAGGTGCGACCTTGGCCTGTGGAGGGGGGAGGAGAGAGCGTGTGGCCCAGATGTGGGCATGTCCAGTTTGGGGCACTCAGGGAGGCCCAAATGGCTGACTTGCAGAACAAGAACAGCACCAGGGACCTGGAAGGGAGAGGGAGCACAGGCTGGTGACACCCCAGGAGGGACAAAGACCCGCTAACTGACCCACACCGACCCCCAGGCCAACAGGACCCATGAAATGTGGATCAGGAGCACGAAATGTAGCCCAGTCTAGATGGGGGGCTGAGTGTGCTGCCTGCTTCCCGCGTGTGCTCAGGGAGGCCTGAGAGCCTGCATTCTTACCTCCCAGGCCTGCGCCAGCCATTGCAGATGGAGCCTGCGTGGGACAGCCTCCTCCCAGGCACCGGGGGCTGCTCCTTCCAGCTGCTAGCGGCAGGGGTGAGGGGGCACCTACACTGCCCTGACCCCCAGGTTCCTGCTGGAGTTACACAGGCCTGGAGTCCAATCCCGCCTCTGCCATTTCCAGGCTGTGGAAAAGTCCCTTGACACCCTTGAGCCTCCGTTTCCCCATCTGTAAAATGGGGACATCGTTAGGCCCTCCCTCGAAGGTCCTGGGATGAAAGGGAGCCCTACAGCAGCTCTGCTCGGGCAGCTCCTCTGTGCAGGGCCTCCCGCCACTTGTCACCCTGGGGACAGTGGGAAAGAGAAACAGAGGCTTCTCCAGGGGGCTCTGGAGAATAAATAGAACCAAGGAAGTGAGAGGATGTCAGCTGGGAACACTTCCTGGGCTTCCTGAGTGCTCCCTGATGGCCCCCAGACACTGACTTCGTGTGACGCTTATGTGCCCCACGCCAGAGCCTCCGCTGCGAGAGACAGACGGATGGAGACAGAGATGAGGAAAGAAGAGAGAGCATATGCCAAGAACTAAGCGGAGGGGGAGGCCGCTGACCTCAGGAAGGACAGGCAGACAGGCCTTGCAGAACTGCTTTCCGTCTCCTTGTGCTTTTCCTGCTTGTTTAATGAGCTAAACGCTTAAGCAAGGAACCCCAGCCCCTGCCTCTGCCCTGCTTTCTCTCTGCAATCCCTCAGTCGCTGAGAGGAATGACGAGGTCCCCAAGGAGACCCCCGTGCGAATGCTCTGGGCTCTCCTGGAGACCGTTCGGGAGCTGCAACCAGGACTGTGTGAGCTCTGTGGCGGGGTTGGGGCAGGTGGCTCATCTTGTGTGTGACCCCGGGCTGAGGCTGGCCTCCCTGAGGCTCCTCTCCCCACAGTGCAACAGGAAGCGTCACCTTCCCGGGGTCCCCGGAGAGCACTATAGACGGAGCAGACAGTGCCACGTGGGGTCCCCAACTCACGTATGAGCCCAGCTGCCCTACCCGAGGGCCTGTGACAATGTGACTATGGCACGCAGGCCTGGAGACGTGCATGCTGGGGCCACACTGGGGGGTGGACAAGGCAAACTAGGCAGCCCCTGGGGATCTGAGCTCCAGATCGGGGTTGGTGTGGCCCAGAATCCACTGCTGCCCCAGGCCAAGGGAAGAGACCCCAGAGCCCCAGCCACTCCAGGGCCGCCGTGTGTCTCCGCGGTGACACACTCTCCGAGTTCCTTGCGGTTCACGATGCCCTCTTCCCGGAGGCTGCGTCAGGGCCCCAGGGATCGCAAAGCACCAGTCACAGAGGCCCACCGGCTCCGGCTCTTGGCTTTCTGCAACCTGCTGCCGGCAGAGCTGTGCGGGACACAGGTGGGGCCGGCCCAAGGTGCCAGGCCAACGAATTGGCCTGGACCGTGGGGCCAGAGGGGAAGAGATGGGTTCCCCAGCAAGGCGGGGGGAGTGTCAGCGCACGGGGAGGTGGAGGGGGAAGTCAGCGGAGGCGTGCTGGAGAGGGGTGGCTGTATGCCAAGGTGTTTCCCCCAATTAACAGCCACCTTGGGGGAGAGAGGCCCCATTTGAAATCTTGTTCATCAAGGGTATTGAGTCAGACCCGGGAGCTCCGAGATGCTGGAGGAGGAGAGATGCGCTCTGATCTGAGGGGCCTGCAGCTCTTGCCTCCGAGCCTTGGGCAGGGACCCCCTGAAGGGCAGGGCTTCCCAGCAGCAGAAACCCACTGGACCACCTGAAGCCCAGGGGCTTCTCCAGGAAGGACAGGGGAACCCAGGGAACAGGCTCAGTGCACAGACCAGCAGCTGCTGGCCACAGGGACCTCTGCTCAGCTCAGGACCTGCAGTCCTGTGTGAGCGTCTGACCGGCCACACTCGGCCGCATGCCGCCCCTGTGTCCAAACTGGCCCTGGGTGGGAGGGTCCAAAGTGCACCCCAGGGGCCCCATCAGCATCTCCCCTTTGTGCTGGTGCCCTGAGGTTGGGCGTGCACAGCCCTATGGCTCCATGGATGCCCCCATCCGTGTGACCCCTGTGAGGACAGGCGACCCCCAACAGGAACCTGGGTGCTGTTGGGAAAGCAGGCCCCGGCACTGCGCGTCTGCCTCAGAGGGCAGAAGGCGGGGGCGGGACATGGGTCCAGGCTGAGGAGCCACCAGAAGCAGTGAGGGCATCACAGTGTGCGAGGCTGGGTTGGAAGGAGGCCACACTGATCTGGGGGTGTTTGTGTCCGGATGGAGCCAGGATTCCAAGGATCCTGTGGTTTGGAGGGGGTGTGGTGGCATCTACTGCGGGGGACCAGGGAGCAGGAACGTGGCCGGGGACATGGTGGGGGAGAAGCCCCCGTGGGGGAGACTTTGGCACCTGGAGCACCCCCGAGGAGGTGCCCAGGGGCTCGCATCTTGGGCTCCCCTGCGGGTCAGGGACACAAGCCCACCCACACGGGAAACACATCGCGTGCTGTTGGTGGGGTGGGGGGGACTCTCCTTTCAGGGCGGGGTCTGGGCACAAGCAGAAAGGGGCTCCTTCTTTCCACTCTTCTGGGATCACCTGGAGACCAGCCAATGCCATTCTCTCTCAAAGGAAGAGCAGAATGACCACCACCCACTGGGCGGCCTTGACCCGGTCAGGTGGCAGGGGCCAAGCTGCCTGCTCAGTTTGGCTCTGGGGATTGGCCTCTCTTTTTCTGGGAGTGTCTGTTGGTGGTTAGAAATTTCTCCCAGTTTCATCTGAAAACATTTGCGCACACGGCAATTTCCATGGCTCTGGGCGTGTGGGAACGTGGCATGTTTTGATAGTGAGGATGAGCCAACCCCACACGGGCCCCCTGGGCGCTTTTCCTGTTGTTTCTGGTGCAAGGCGGGAGGGTCCAAGAGAGCATCTTGGAACCTCCATCCGGCCTCTCCAAGTGCAGCCCTTGACTTGTAGCCCCAGGAGATATGTTCCTAATGCCTGGAACCTGTGAGTGTGACCTTTTTAGGAAAAAGGATCTTTGTAGATGTGATTGAATTAGGGACCCCGATATGAGATTGTCTTGGGTTCCCCGAGGGGGGGACTTACATGGTATCACAAGTATCCCTATAAGGGACATGTAGGGCAGAGACATAGAGGAAATACCACCTGGGACAGAGGGGGAGGGACACTGCCACCAGCAGCCACAAGAGCTGGAGGACCTGGCTGGATCCCCTCTTGAGCTCTGGAGGGAGCACAACCCTACCCACACCTTGATCTTGGACTTCCGGCCTCCAGATCTGTGTGAGAATAAATTTCTGCTGTTTCAAGCCCTGCGGTTGGTAGCAAGTGAACACAGCAGGGTTACTCGGGAGGAAAAGGAAAGAGCGCACGCAGTGCTCATCTGAAGAGCCCTGTTGTCTGGCAGCTCCCCACTGGAGAACCCCAGGGAGAAACAGCCCCACATGCATTGAGTGTCCAGCTCTCCCCTCTGGAAGTCAGGGGCATCTCCCTGCCCCTGTTGTCCTAGCCCTGCCCCTCCCCACAGCCCCCAGTGACAGTGCAGTGTTGACATTTCCAGCCTCCTTCTGAGGACTGAGTCCTTTAGGTGGGTGTCAGGCTCCTGGCCACCCCACAGCCCCTCGCCCCTTGCACAGGCTGGCAGGGTCTGCAGACAGCCCGTCTCTGTGCTTTGGTTACAGCTCACCATACTGTACTTTCCAGCTGCCCTGAATCTGGCAGGGGCAAGGCAGGTCAGGGGCTGGGACAGGTGTGTTCACCTCTGGGGTTCCGTGTGGAATAAGGCTTGGCATCACTCAGCTTTCCAGAACTGTAGTGCTCAGCCAGCAGCATGTGGAGTCAGGAGTGAAATCTCACCACCTCAGGGTGGCTGGGTCCCAACACTGCACGGCCCTGCCCACGGTGTGACCTGGCTGCGTCACAGCGTTCTTGTCCGCGGGATGGGTGACTCTGAGCCCTGGGGGTCCCGCTGCCTGCACAGCAGGGGGCACACCATCAATCCCATGCAGACCCCACATGTCCAAGCTCAGGGTCCCAGGGGCTCAGGCTGACCCCCCAGCCCCTCCACTGAGGACTTGGACTTCTGGAACAGGTGATGGCTGCCAGCTCTGATACTCTGTGGTACCGGCAAGAGGAGGCTGGCCTGGTCCCACCCTCACCTGGTGTCTGATTCCAGGAGGAAGGGCAGACAGTCGCCGTGATGGTCTCACTGGGTGTGATGTCGTCCGTGTCCGTGCACAGTGCCACGTGCATCAGGGCTCGATTCCTACAGACACCGAGCTGCACTCCATCATATGGCCACACCACACTTGTGAAGACCTGTAAACCTGTTCACGGACATGGGGGTTGCTTCCTCTTTGGGCTCTTCCAAATGACGCTGCTACAAGAACGGGCGCACATGCTTTCCTCCGGCTGTTCGTTTCTTCTGAGCCTGTGCTGGCATTGCTGGTTCCCATGGTAACCCTACAGTCAGCACCTGAAGGAGCTCACCAGACAGCCTTCCGTGCGGCTGCACCGTTCATGTCCCCAGCAGCGTGTGGACGGTGTTCTCGGGCCACCCCGGTGGGTGTGAAGCACAGTCTCCTTGTGGTTTTGACTTGCATTTCCGTCTCCAGCTGCTTCTGGGAACTCCAGGTACATGGTGGTCTCCTGCGTGGGCCTGGGGCTGTCCCGTTTTCTGTCTGCAGATGGGACTGGGACAGCCCTCGCCCACACATCCTGGTGCAGACGGGAGAATGTATCCGGGAGAGATATTCTGGGAAGCCATGGAGCCAAGGGCTCGCACGCTGCCAGCTGGTGACCTGGTCTGCCGCCCCGTCCCCAGGAGCACCCGAGACACTTTCCTTTTGATAAAACTGAAACCACACTTCACAGCAGTGAGGGCTGTCCCAGGAGACATTTGTCCATGTCTGGAAACATTTTCGATTGTCGTGACTGGTGGGGATGCCATGTGTCTAGTGGGAAGAGCCCAGGGATGCTGCCAGACTCCCAGAGTGCCGGGGCCCCCGGAGCACAGAGTCCCTGTCCCCTCGTGCCTGGGATGCTGGTTTTGAGAGGCTGCATTGCCTGTAACATTTACCCACTTATTTTTTTCATTGAACATCTTCCTAGGAAGTCTCCAGGAAGAACACCATTCCAGGTGTTCTAAAGGTCAAGATTTGCAAAGAAGATCAAAGACCTTGGGTGGTGAGTCCAAGTTTCCTATGTGTGACCCTGTCACTGTAGCGCCCCCCACCCCAAGCCTGCTGAATCATCCCCATCAGGAACTAGACTTCCCATGGGGGCTGCTTATAGAGGCCCCTTCTTCTCCCCTGGCCCAGCCCCATGAAGGCCATCTGATTGAGCTCCAGGGACCTCCTTGTGCCCCACCCTGCCTGTTTCCTCCCTCCTGCCCATTAGCAAACACCCCCTGAGAACATTCTCCCTTCCCCCAAACCCGGTCCTCCCAACCTTTCTATTTACTGGGGTCTGAGAGCCGCACACCTCAATAGACCCCAGGTTAGAGCTCTGCTCTGCCGTGGCTTTCTCTCTGTTTGCTAGGGACTCTAGACCTTGGCCTTGCTCTTCTGGTCCGTGGACAGTGGGACCTTTAGCCAATATTGTACTGGTGAAAACTCTCGGCGTTTCGTAAACCCCATGGGTGGGGTCAGGGGTTGAGGTCACCATGGGAACCCGATTTCAGATCACGCGCCTGTGAAGGGGCAGGTGACCACGGGGTGCTCAGCGTGTATGCGGTGAGCACGGTGCCCCTTTGCCAGGCTGAGCAGCTCAGCCGTGGAAGCCATCACCAACGGGGCAGGCAGTCTGGCCTCGGACTGCTGGAGCCAAGAGCAATGGCCTGAGGCTGAAGTGTCACCTGCTGTGCTGCCTTGGAGGAGGACCCTCGTCTCCCCACCCCCACATGCTCTGCTCAGGAACCGCCTGCTGGCTCCCCGCGTAGGACTCCCTTCCCGAGGACCAGCCTGATGGTGGCTCACAGTGATGGAGAACTCCGGGGCTCCCTATGACCCAAGGATAAAAGCAAGGCCTCGGTATCCCCCCTCACCTGCCTCCCTTCTCCCACCTGCCACGACCCTGCTCAGTCCCACCTCCAGGCCTTCGCATGGCAGGGTTGTCCCCCAGCCCTGCCTCAGAGGCACAAGACCTATGCCTCAAGCCTGCGATGCTGGGGGCTCCCCAGTGTCCCTACCCCCAGGCCTGACCCTGCCCTGGCACAGACACAGCTGGAACAGACTTGGCCCCCCTGCCTCCCCGCATTCTCTGGGCCTGTGAGCCCTTGGTAGACGGGCCCACCCTCCTTCTCCTCCTGAGTCCTCAGACCTGGGAGGGGACCTCTGAGCTGTGAACCCTGGCGGAAGCCAGGGCGTGTTGCACCTGGGGCTCCACGGGGAGGAGGTTGATGGGGCAGATGCAGGAGGTGCTCGGTGGGAGGCGACAGGCGGGGAGGGGTGCTGCTTCCCCCGGCCTGGTCTGGGGCAGGCTGGGGGGCTCCGGATCTGCACTCGGGGGGCCGCACAGCCGGTCGCCGCTCCAAGCCTCCTGATGAGTCGCACCACCGCGGCTTTAAGAAGGGGTCCCGCGTCCCTCCCCAGCCGCGGCTGTTGCTCGGCGGCCGGAGCTGGGCCAGGGGGCGGGGTAGCCCGGGACCGAGGGGCGGGGGGCTGCAGGGTGGGACCCGGCCGGCGGGGGTCCGGAGTCTGTGCGGCGGGGGCCGCCTCGGGGCGGGGCCGGGGGCGGCGGGGGGGCCCCTGGGGGGGCCGGGAATGGGGGGCGGCGGGGGCCCCTGGGGGGGCCGGGAATGGGGGGCGGCGGGGGGTCCCTGGGGGGCGGCGGGGGCCGCGGGCCGAGGCGCCCCGCAGCGGGCGCGCGGGGGTGGCTCAGGGTCCAGACTCGCGGAGGCGGCGTCCGGGGCGGCGCGGACACCATGGGCTGCTGCTCCGGCCGCCTCAGGCTCATCTTCTCCGCACTTTCCAGCTGGTGAGTGGCCGCTCCGGCTCGGGCCCCGCGGTCCCCGCGCGCGGGGTGCGGGGAGGGCGGGGGCTCCCGCCGGGGACGGTCGGAGCCGCGGGCTTCTGGGACCGAAGTTCGCCGCGGCCGGGGAAGGGTTAGTCCTGCGCGCGACCCCGCTGGCCCTGCGGCCAACCTCCGTGCCCCGCTGGGCGTGTGCGCCCGTAGGGAAGGGGGGCGGCCGCGGGGACCCGAGCGCGGGGGACAGGTGCCGCGGGGGCAGGTGCGGGGAGCGGCTGGAAGGGACCCGGAAAGGGCAGAAGCCTCGGGGCGGGGCGCCTGTGTGTGAGCCGCGCTCCCTTTCCAAAGCCAGCGCCAGGCCCTGGGTGAGCCGCGGCCCCTTTCTAAGGCCCGAGAGCCTGGAGTGGGGGTGTGCTTGCGAGTTTGCAGAGTTCCCGAGTGTATGTTAAGGGTGTGTGAGCTCGGCCCTGTCCCCTTTGGCGCGGAGGATGGGGCCCTCTCGCCCCTTCCCTGTCCTGGAGAGATGGGGAGGAGAAAAGACTAGCCAGCCGGTGCCCAGAGTTGCACCTGGGACCCTTCTGTGTTGGGGATTAGCTGGTCTTCTGGATCCAGAGCTTTGCCAGAGAACTTGGGCACCCCTACCCCCCCCCCCCCTGCCCCAGCAGCTCCCAGTCCGTCCGGAGCCTGAGGCGTGGGGCGGGGTTGATGGAGTGCTAAACCGAGGTCCCAGGCCACAGGCCTGGGGAAAAGATGCCTAGGAGCCCTGGGGTCTCCCATCTTAGAAAGGAAATGGTGTTTTTTTGAGGCCAGGCTGTGGGCTTCTGGCTCAGCAGGGCAGGGGCCTTCCTCCCCCAGAAGCTCGGAGGCCCAGGGAGCATGAGGTTTGAAGCCGAAAGTCCTCACACGCACGGCATCCTGTCCTTTGCCTGGGAGTGAGGGTTGGGGCAGAACCGGCAGGGGCTGAGATGCCAGGGGGGCGTGCCCCACGCGGAGGGAAGAAGGAGCGGCCAGAGGTTCCGGGCGCACACTCAGTGCTTTGGAACCTGGGGGGATGGGGGTGAGGGAAGGGTCGAGGAGGTGGGCACCTGCGGGGTTTGTGCTGGACAGAGAAGGCCGGGAGACAGCTCTGGGCTTCGCGAAAGGCTTGAGCCCCAGGACTGCTCCACCTGCACCAGTGGGCGCCTGCCAGGGAGCAGAGGTGTCCCCCACTATGTTTGGGTGGGAGGCTCCCTCTGCGCCAGGGGGCGGGGAAGCAGGGAGGGGAAAGGAAAGGTTTCCGCAGTGAAGAAGGTGAGGAGCCCAGGCTGATCGGGAGTCTGCAGTCTGGCCGCCTTTAGACATGGTGAAGCCGATCGGCCTTTGGAGATAGTATGACTTTGTTTTCTGTGTGTTGAGTTTGCTGTGTGGGATGTAGTTGGGGTGACTTGTGACCTGCACCTGGGGGCAGAGAAGTAGACGTACCGCGTGAGGGACCTGGCCTCGGGCTTTGGAAGGCTCAGGGATGGTCATTTGCCTGCTTCACCTCTGCAATGGACAGTGCACGGGCGGGCGCACCCCCGCAGACCCCGGGGAAGTTGCCTGCCACCAAGGGCACGGGTTCCCTTGGACGCGGGGCTTTCTGAAGACCCTGGGTCTCAGCCTGGCAAGTTCTAGGACAGGAACAGAGCTGTGCCCCCCGTATGGCCAGTCGGGCCCCAGCTGAAGAGCAGCAGAGAGCTATGAAAAGCCTTTTGTCCCGGCCACCCCTGTGCTTCCTCTGCTGGGGGAGGGGGAGGGAAGAACTCTGACACCACCCATCGCTCTGGCCACTGCGCGTGGGGTGGGGGCATTGTGGGGGAGTCCTGTGCCTTTTCTTTTCTGTTTTTGACAAGAGTGAGAGTTTTCTCGTTACTAAGCTATTGGACAAAGGCCCGAGCATCTCTTCTGGGAGCCTTATCCCTGCAGAATAGAGTGATCTTTGCCTGCTCTGAGCCAGCTGGAGCACACAGTGCAGGGTCCCCAGGCCGTGCCCACCACGTGGACAGGAGGGAAACCTGGACAGGTTAGGGCAGGTGGCCGCTGGAGCTAAGTCACTTGTCTTTCCCCTGCCTTGAGAATGTGTTCACCGTACCTTGCGGCACCATGGAGAGCTAAGCCTGCTGGTGCACGGCTTCAAAACGACCAGGAGGCCCCTGTGGAGCCAGCACCCACGCTGGGCACATGCCGGAGCTGCAGGGTCTGTCGGGAGCACAGCCATGCATAGCCGCACAGCTGGAGTCCGGGCGTGGGCCTGAACCCTGGAGAGCAGGGCCCGCGGTGACTTAGTGCGGGGGCTAGGAGGAGCTGGCAGGCGGCCCGGAGTCTCCCCTGAGTGTGTGGCACTGGCAGGGGGGGCTAGGGAGGGGCATGAACCCCAGCCCCTTGATTAGGGTCATGTGGTCAAGAGAGGAGGCTGGGGCTCAGGACGTCACTTCATTCTGTGTCGAGAACAGATGGGGCTGGCCAGCTGTGCCCGGAAGGCTGTGGTGTGCACGCGCACGTGTGCACGGCTCATTCTCCTTGCCTTGCAGGGTGCCCCATCACAGCGCAGGCCCTTCGCATTTGGGCCCCCCCCACCTCCAGAGCTTTGCCTCTCTTGCGGATCACTCCACTCCCCCCTCCCCTCACCACACTCATCTGAGCCTGGCCAGGCTTCCTCTGCCCACCCACGCCCTGACCCCTCGGGCCCAGGATCATGGGGCTGTCCTCCGTGGGGCTGGCCAAGAGCTCCGGGTCCCAATCCCCCACCTTGGCTGGGCAGGGCTGGGGTCTCAGGAGGCAGGGAGAGGCAAGATCTCTGCCCTCAGAGGCCTGTCTCTTTCCTCCAAATCTGTGAAACTGAGGAAGTTCTGGGAGCCTCCTCTGGGCGCCGGGATCCGAGCCCAGGTCGGGGCTACTATCTGCTGACCGGCGATGGGGCGGATGAAGGGCTGGGCCGCGGGTTGGTGCAGGGCGACCTCTGGGCAGAGACGGCCTCCCCCCTGCCTGGGGTTAGCTCCGCAAACACCTGAAGGGCTGTGTGGTGAGCCAGGAGATGGGGGTCCTGGGGAGGGGCCTTCATTTCTGCTTGTCCTTGTCCCCTGAAAACTTGCGGCTACAGTCTCAGTTCTGTGCCGCGACTCGCCTCGCAGCCCTGCCACGCGCTTCCTTCCCTGAAGGAGTCCTGCTGCCTCTTCCTGGGGGGTCCGAGCCTCTGGGAGAATTCTTTTTCCATTTCTAAGGTTTATTTATTTGAGAGAGAGAGAACCTGAGCAAGGGGAGGGGCAGAGGGAGAGGGAGAGAGACCATCAGGGGGCTCCCCACGGAGGGCTTGATCCCAGGACCCCGAGACCACGACCCGAGCTGAAACCCAGCCGGCTGGGCTGCCGGAGAACTGAGCCGCCAGGAGCCCCTGCGTGACTAGCTCCTTAATTCTTCCTGGCCTTTGCTGCCGGGACCCAGTCCTGCCTCAGGTGCTGGGAGGAGGAAGCCCCGAGCCCAGTGCTTCCGTTCGTTCCCATTTTTGGGGTGCTGTGAGGGGGGTCTCAGGACCCCTCCAGTGGGGCCGCGGTAAGGACTCCAGCTGACACAGTGTCCGTGACACTCAAGCGTTTCCAGGCTAAGCTGATTTTCAGGTTCTGGTGGCCAGAGAGCACACGGAAGCAGGCGCTCCTTCCTGATGGGGTCCCGGAGCCCCCAGCACGGTGGCAGGGCCCTCGGGGCGGGCTGGGGGAATGGGGGTGGGGCCCACATTTTGGAAAGATCCGTGCAGGCTCTGGGAGCTACTGAAGCATGAGCGCCTTCTCCGTCCCGAATTGAGAAGAACGATAAGGGGCGGCGGGTGGAGGGTGGCGGGAGGCCAGGCAGCAGCCGATGAGCGGCCTGGGGCTTCCGGGCCTCTCTCTGTGGGGAGGACAGACAGCTTGGAGGCCCTGCTGAGTGTCCCCCCCTCAGGCGTGGGCTCATGATAGGGATGGATGCCCTGGGCGGGGACAGGCAGACTTGCCTGAGCGCGTGGTGGCAACACTGGGCTCTGTCCATTGGGCAGCTGGATCTCTGTGCTCCCTGCCTGGCAGGGGCATCGCCCCAAGTCAGTCCTCCTCCCCCCTTCCTGACCTGCAAGTGCCTCCGACCTCTGTCCCCTTCCTGGAAGGCCACCAAGCAGGAACACCTGTAGCCCCAGGGATGTCCCCTGTGGTCCACAACTGCGGGCACAGAGGATGCAGGGCATAGGTCAGGGAGGCCAGAGTTGGACAGCATCCACCTCAGACGGGAGGGGACGGGGGCCCATGGTCTTCCCAGCAGCTGCCTGGCCCCCTCCTCTTTGCTCTGAGGGCGTCCCTGTGAGGGGATGGGCCCGGCCCACGGGTCCCACCTGCCCACGGGGGTCTCAGACTCGGACTGAAGCCTTCTTAACCACAGTGATGGCGCTGCACGTCCTTCCAGACATGCACTGACCCTTCGAGACCGTGTCAGTTACAGATCCCTCATCCTGTGCAGGGCAAGGCAAGGGCAAGGCAAGTGGGGAGTCTAGTGACCGGCCGGACCCTGGCCACACCCACTGGGCTTAAGAGCAAAGTGGGGACAGAAGGTGGAGGCTCGGCTGGCCCTGGTTCTCCTCAGAGACCGCCTGCGTCTCAGGAGACGATGCCTGTCACCTCCTGGCCTCCGGGGGGCTGGTCTGGAGCTGCCCATCCACCGCGGGCCCGTGGGGCGGGAAGGCTGTGGCATGCAGGAAAGCAGCCCAGGGCAGACATGTGCCCTGCCCTTAAGCCGCTCCCCAGTCCCCACACCCAGCTGTCTCCTAGGATGGACCCCAGCCTCTGCAGGGCACACTCAGAATGCCCCCGGCCAGAGACCTGGAAACAGCTGCCGCCACCCCTTCAGGGCCATACACAGCAGCCGGCCGTGCCCAGGATGCACCCTGGCCGCTGTTCAGGGAGCTGGTCAGAGTCCTGCAGGCAGCCGGGGTGGGGGCAGGACCAGGCGCTCCTGTGGGGGTCAGGGCATTTGTGAAGTCCACGAAGGCCCACCCTGCTGGGCTCTGTCTGTCCCTCACTGCAGCGAGGAGCAGTGTGGCGCCTGGAGACCCGTCCGGCCTGCTTGCTCATGGTTCCTGCTCACCCAGCCTGTGGGAGGGACCGGGGCGGGGCTTGCTCGGAGGGGCTCTTCTCTGGGACTCGGCAGGTGGCCCCCACGCAGCCCATGCAGCTGAGCTGGCTCTGGGTTGGGGACTGGCTGTCCCCAGGCCGGTGGCACACTGGCGCACAGTGGGGCCGCTGGGGAATGGCGGAGGGCAGCCAGGAGCCCTGCCAGGATGCTGTCCCCTTGCTGCTGCCATCGTTCCAGGATGTGGCCTGTCCCCTCCGACCCTTGCTGGACGCGCCTGGTCTTGCATGGGTGGGAAGGAGCTGGGTGCGGTGGGTCCGGCTGTGTGTTCTTCCGGTCTGGTTTCCCCCGGTGATGGGCCAGGTCGCAGAATGGCTGAAGGAACGCGTGGACGCATGTGCGCCTGCTGGGGCCATGGCTGCACTCAGAGCCGGTAGGTCGCCCCTGCGGATTAAACGTCCTGTTCCTGGGGTGCCTAGCGGGCTCAGCGAGGAGGGCACGCGACTGTTGACCTCAGAGGCGTGAGCCCCGCGCTGGACGTGAGGACTACTAACAAAAGAGAAAGAAAGCAAGGCCTTAAACACCATCGAGCTGCTCAGAGGTCTCTGAGTGCCTCTGCTGGTCCTCCGCTGGCTGTGCCTGCAGTGCTGGGGAGCGGGAACGGCCACAGTCCGTGGAGTGAGGGGAGAGCCCGGCAGATGGGGAAGGTGCTGGCCGGAATTCCACGGGGCCTCAGCGCCCGCTCCTGTCGAGAGTGCCCCAGAGCCGCGAGCCTTGGCCTCACATGTCCTGCCCTGGGTTTGTGGCTGGGCCTGCGACCCTGTGAGTTAGAGCGGCCGGGGTCCCACTCTGGGGATGAGCGGATCCAGGTGCGGGGGGCAGTGCTTGTCCAAAGACAGCCTTTCAAGGCAGAAGGGACACCCCCAAGGTGAGACTTGAGGACCAGTCGGATGCGTTTGGAGATTTCTGTTGGAAGACCCAAGACCGTTGCCGATGCTGGGTGGTAGTGATTGGGCGGGAGACGCAGGCCGGGGGCTCCGCCGCCCTCAGGCGCCCGCACTGCCCCTAGGTCACTGCCCTGGAGCGAGCGGCAGGTGTTCGACATCCTGGGCTATCAGTGGGCGCCCATCCTGGCCGCCTTTGTCCACATCGTCGTGGTCATCCTGGGGCTCTTTGGGACCCTCCAGCAGCGGCCTCGCTAGGTCGTGGTCGTGAGTTTGGCGTGCTCCTGCAGACCCCCACAGGCAGGGGGGCAGGATGACCAGTGGGAGGGCTCCGGCGGCATCGTGTCCTAGCAGCCACCGGAACATCCCGGGAGTCCGGGATTCAGCCGCCGCAGCCTGAGCCCTGTCTGGGGCAAGCTCGGGGAAGTCACCCTCCGAACAGAGCACACTGGCTGCAGACTTGAGGAGCAGAGTCGCCCCTGCTAGTCCCCTCCCAGGGTGCTCTGCAAAGGCAGGTTGGCCCCCACAGAAGATCTCCACCCCTCCCCATCTCGACTTTCCAGTATGCTGTGTGCGCAGCCGTCTGGGTCGCCGGGAACGTCTTCATTATCTACTTCTACCTGGAGCTGGGGGGACTGTTGAAGGTGGGTACGTCGAGGGCTTGTGGCCGGGCGCCTGAGCATTATACACGGCTGCCCGTGGGTCACTGTCTCTCCTGTGGCCGGTTCGTGGCCCTGGCCCTGGCTCCCAGGACAGCCCCGGCCCACAGGAGGGACTCAGGAAAGGTTGGGGAAGACCTGTGATTTGATGGGTGGACGGGGGGCTGTGGGCACTGCGGGCAGTGGGCTTGGAGGAGAGGCAGGGGAGCACGTCGAGGGGCAGGTTCTTTCAGATGCTGGTAAAACCCACTGGCCTCTCCCGGGCAGGAGGGCACCACCTCCAAGCCGTGGTCTGCCTGAGTGGCGGTTTGGGGCACTTTGTCCGGAGGGTTTTGTCTCACTGTTGCTCGAAGCCGAGAGCCAGGGATGTGGGTCGGGCTGGACCCCGGCTAGGCCGCGGGGCAGACTGGCCGTTGCTTTGTGGGGCCACAGCTGGGGCAGCAGAGTAGGGAAGACAGACGTTAGTTCCGAACCTAAAATGACAGTGCCCACCAAAGACATGAAGGAGGGGACGAGAGCACTGTGAGAACGCACCCTCAGGGTCTGACTCGGGCAGGGAGGCCTTCCTGAAGGAGGGAGTGTAGGCAGGGTAGGAGCCAGGGCAAGCAAAGGAAGGCCTTCTTGCAGGGGAGTGACAAGCAGGCCTTGGGGTCCCTGCCTCCCTTAGCTGGAGGGCAGGGCACCCCTCCTCCTTCACAGGGGCCCACAGTGGGCTGTGAGGGGTGGGTGGGCAGTGTCCCTGCTGCTCACCTGGTCCCAGCCTCACCCCCAGAAGAGCGAGCTCCTGACCTTCAGCCTCTCCCCGCACTGCTCCTGGTGGCACGAGCATGGCCCAGGCTGCCTGCGTGAGGAGCCACAGGCTGGTCTCGGGTCCCCAGATGGCCAGGCCTTGGTGCCGGGCATCGGCTGTGCCCTGGAGCATGGCTACGCTGAGGCCCTGCACGGTGCCCTGCACTGGGCGGGGGAGGAAGGGGGAGAGGGGTGAGGGAGGGGCTTACAGGTAAGGGGTCACCCCCACCCCCACCTGTCCCTCAGGCCACTGGAGCCTCAGTGTGCTGCTCTGCAAAATGGATTCGGAACGGGCTCCAGCCCCAGGGCTGGCATGGGGTGGGAGCAGGACAGACCCAGGGGACCTGTTGATGCCGTGGGTGGGTTGGGACCAGAATGAAGGTGGCTTGCGGTCCCCTGCCGGCCCTGGAGCCTCCATCACAGCCAAGCCACACAGACACCGGGCATGAGGGGGCAGAGACGCAGCTGGGCTGCACCTGCTGTGCTGATAGGGGGCTGTGACCCCATGAGTGCACCTGCAGGATGCCCAGTGCCGTGTGAGTTTCGGAGCAGCAAGGACTACGTTTCAGCGTTGTGTGCTCTGCGCGGCATTTGCGACATACTTACACAAAATCCGTGGCTCATCGTGTATCTGAAAGTTTGCGTTTAAGTGGGCGTCCTGTATTTTATCTGCAAGCCCTGAAAAGAGAAGTGTTTTAATGCAGGGGCCGGGCGTGGGCACGAGCATCTCAGGCCTCAGGAGCTGGGTCAGCGCCCGGCCCCCTCTGCCCCTCCAGACTGGGGCCTGGGGACTAAGCTGCCAGGACAGACTCTGGCCATAAACCAGTGGCTTCTCCAAGCCCGTTTCTCTTCTGCAATCCAGACGGTTAGCTTCCCGCACCCTCCCCACCAGGGAGGTCTGGGCACCTGGCTTCTGACCCCCATGGAGGGGCTCTGGGACTAGATGGGCAGGAGGGAGGAGGATCAAAGCCCCAGCGTCGTGGGAAGCGGGGGTCCTCTGCAGAGCGCCCCCGGCTCGCAGCTGCTGGGGTCCGCCATCTGCATTCAGGCCTGAAGCACCGAGTCTCCTGAAGCCTGTGAGGGTTTGCTGGGAGCTACTTCTACGCACGCTCGGTCCCCCACTCTGAGGGGAGAGTCCGAACGCCGCTGCAGACTGCTGCCGGCGGGTGGGGCACGTGTGCGGGCACATAGTGTGGCTGAGGTCCGTGCCTCATCCTCCCGTGCCTGCCTCGTGCCCCCAGCGTTTGGATGGGGAAACTGAAGCCCCACAAGAGTGACGCGGGGAGTGTGGAGCTGGAGGGGGCTGCAGGAGCTGGTGGCTGCGACTGTAACCTAGGGTCCTGGAACATCATGGCTGGAGACAGTGGCTGCAGGTCGGGAGTCTAGGAGTGGCTTGATCGGCTGGTGCTGGCTTGAGATCACTCACTAAGCCTCTGCTGTCGGAGGCTTTGGTCACCTGAAGGCTGGACCGGGGCTTCAAGTGCTGGTTCCAAGGGGTCCCCTCGTGTGCATCCCCCAGGGCTGCTTGGGTGTCCTCACCATGGGGTGGCTGGTCCCGCAGGGTGAGCAGGTGGAGAGGGACGGACAGCTGCATTGTCTCTGAGACTCTGTCTTGGACGTCACACTTGGTCATTTCTGGAGAATCTCAGTGTTTGCACAGGTCAGCCCTAGTCAGGGTGGGAGATGGCCCCGCAGGGTGTGAGCTCCGGGGAGATCCACCAGGATGGCCCCGGGGTTCTGCAGGAGCCCAGGCTCTCCCTGCTGTTGGTTCCTTGCAGTGACAAGGCAGACGGGCCCAGATGCCTCCCTTTCTTCCAACAAGGCCCAGCCTCTCTGGATTGGAGCCCTAGGGAGGCCCTTTCTCCCCACCATCTCCTCCAGAGAGACAAGGACCCATCTGAAGAAGAGGAAGTTGGGAGCCCACAGTTTGACTTAAGGCCAGGAAACTGGCTGCAAGATGCTCATATCCAGAAGAGGTCATCGAGGGGTGGGGGAGGGGGAGGGAAAAACCCTGTTCTGGGAGGGGTCAGGGAAGGGCACCTGCCCCATGCCCTCTTTCGGGGCTTAGGTGGCTATGGACACAGCTGTCTGGTCAGCAGAGCCCAGACTGGCCTTGACCATGAGCATGTGGCCTCTGTATTCTGGAAAGCATGGCCCCATCAACAGGCCCCTCCAAGCTGGGGCTGGGAAACCCCCTGTGGGCTGCAGCTCCTTCCTCTCTCTCAAAGCCTCCAGGAGCATCCTCTGGAGGCTGTCCCCAGGCCCAGATGGAATGGGTGTCTGTCCTCCAAGTGCTACCTTCAGTGGGCTGTGGACCCTGTGGGTCTGGAGCTTGTCCTGAGCTCACACACCCAGGGGCAGAGCCTGTTATAGGAATGCTGTCTGGCCGGGGGCGCTCCTCAGCTGGGGGGTGTCTTGCCCATGGATGCATGTGTGAGACAACAAGACTGCTTGTGAGTAGCAGAGGCAGAGGTTGGGGATCATGGAAGGAGCACGAAGAAACAGACTGTGGACTCCGAGGTGCTCAGACAGCCTGGAGGCCTGGAGGAAGGGGAGGTCAGGGAGCTCCTCCAAAGGTCGGCCGTGCGGCCGTGTGCAGGCGCTTTCCCTGTGCGGGGAGGGGAAAGGCACTGGGAGGAGCGGGGCCATTGTCTGTGAGGCCCCTGGCACCGGAGTCCATGTGGGCTCCTCCTGAAAGGGACGCCAGCTGCTCCATGCGCGGCCAGGCCACACCAGCTGGGCCAGTGGCTTCTGACTTTTCAACCCTGTAGTCTCCCAGGGACACCGTAACAAGATACTATGACAGGCCACTGGAAACATTTGTTTTTCTCCGTTCTGGAGGCAGGACTCCAAAATCAAGGTGCTGCCAGGGGCTCGGGTAGAGGGTCTGTCCCAGTTTCCGGTGGACATCCCCACCGGCAGACGTGGCTCTGTCTCCACACAGCCTTCTTTCTTGTGTTTTGAGTGTCAGATCTCATCACTCTTCCTTAAATCTCAGCATCTGGGGTGGCCTCGTCTTAATTTTGTCATCTCTTCAGAGAGTGCTTCCAAATAGGGCCGTACTCACAGGTCCTGGGGTTGAGGACTTGAACGTGTATTTCTGGGGCTACAATTGAACCCATGACAGCAACTAAGCAATTCCTCGTGGTCACACAGATGGCTTCTGGCTCCTGGAGGACACTTGTGGCAAAGCGCTGCCCCTTTGGAGACCAACCCAGGCCCCTTTCTGAAGCTGTGTGTCGTGCAGGCTGTGGGGGTGGTGCAGGGCCGGGTTAGGCCAGGGACAGGCCCAGCCACAGGCTTTGCTGCCCCTGGGGAGGCCGGGCAAGGAACCTCCTGACCTGATTGTCCAATGGGACCCGCTCACTCCTGTCCTGCCTCACTTTCGCTCCTCTCCCTGAGCCCACGTGGATCACAGAAAGCCCACAGAACCTAAGGCCTACCAGCAAGGAGCCAGGTGGCTTTGCCCCAGGACCCTGGAGCATGTGTCCAGGTGAGCCTCGAACCTCACCATGGAGTCCAGCCTGGGTAGCGCTTCTCCAGCCTCGGGCAGTGCTGAGGCCCTGGGTCGGGCGGGCGCCACCCTAGTGAGCCACTTGAGCTCCGTGTCTCAGCTTCCCGTTCCGTGGCATGGGAAGCATGGCGGGAAGGACCTGATGGGGGAAGTCAGGTCAAGGCTCCGGTGAGTGTGCATGCAGTAGGAGCTCAGTCTGTACTGGCCAGTAGCTCCATGAGCACTGCAAAGGACACACGGGGCAGTTCGGGTGTGTCTGCCGCAGTCCCTGGAGGGAACTGGTCAGATCTGGAGGCTCCTGACTTTGCTTGGTGCAAACGGTGGTGTTGCTATCCATGTGTCCAGGTGGACATTCGATCTACAGGATGGAGGTTCTGCATCCGGCAGGTGACACTGGAAATTGGATTCTGAGTCTTAGGCTATGCTTGGCTGCTCGTGGTGGTCCGCAGCATGAGAAAACACGGCGGCTCCGGTGGCCTGCACACTTCCGGCGTTCCCTCCTCTCTGATTTTTATAGGCCCTACGGACGATCAGACGGTGGGACATTTGGGGTGCTGTCCCCATAGCCAGGAACCAGAGCCGCCCTTCCCTCTGGTGCTGCGGACCTCACTCACTGATATAAAGTGAGGGTCATAGTTACCTGAAAATGTGTGGGAACCCAGGTGGCTTCCTTGAAAGGACAAAGAACCAGCTCGGCAAGGATACTCCTCCATACTTCTAAAGTCGTTTACGGAATTTTTAAAAAAGGCAACAAAAAGGAAACGGGGGAAGAACAAATGAAGACTCTTGGTGGGAGTTTCCAACATGCTGCTGCTGGTGCTGGAGGAGAGCTCCGTGTGTCAATGGGAGAGACGGATCCATTGGGTTGCAGGGATGGACTTTCTTTCGTGAAATGCGAGTTTCTAAATACTGGTTCGCTGGTACGTGCTTTGCCTCCCAGGAGCCAGCCCTCTGATGATTGTTCTGGAGGGCTTGGAGAGGCGAGCCCTTAGCTGGCTGGCCTGTTGTCTGTCTGGTGAGGAGAGAACCTGCCACGGAGGCAGAAAGCCTAGTGCTGGTGGAGCGGGGTCTGCAGGTACCGTGGGCCTCTGGGAGCTTCAGTGAGCAGCTGGGGGTGGGGTGCGGGGGACAGACAGGAGGTGGGAAGGCAGAGGTGGGGTCATGGGGTGTCCTTCCCCAGGACCCCGTGGAGGAAGAGCAGGGGGGTGTGGGGTGGGGTGGGAGGAGGTTTCAGCACCACGGCCAGCTCCAGCCTGGCCCTTCCTGGGAGGGACACCATGTTCCCGTAAGGGTTCTGGAGGACTTCTCAAGCTTCCCTCTTGAGGGGGAGGAGACCGGCTTGTGGCATCGAGGGGGGACTGTCGGGCCTGATCTGTGCGTGAAGAAACCAAGACCCAGAGCTTATATAAACCCCTCAGGTCTCACTGTCGCTGATGGAGGGCTGGCCATCCCCGGGGAGGCAGCTGGAAATGCTGTCCTTCCCCTTGCTTCTAAAACCGTGCTGCTGGCCACCTTCCTGTCCACCCCATGTCATTTCTTACCCCACCCTGGGTCGTGCTGGTCTCACAGACAGACCCCACCACCCTCTCAGAAGATCTGCTATGCTTTCTCTCCATAGCAGGCCCCCCTGTGAAGCACATTTTCTCTTTGTCCCCCCGACAGTCAGGATCCCTGCAACACCGAGGTGGGGCCCTTTGGTTGGGTTAATGCCCGGGGCCTGGTGAAGGGGCTGTTCTAAGTGTGGGTGCCACGCAAGGGACCACACAGTGTATCCCACTCCCTTGGGGTGTGTAGGCACCAAGATGTTGCCCTCTGGCCTGTAGGGGTGTGGGGAGGAGTTACATCCAGGCAGAGCTCATTGGAGCTGTCCCCCTGCCCCTGGGATGCAGAGCTGCAGAGAAGGGACCAAGGGATCCACACTTTGTTTCTCTCCTTCCTTCTCCTGCTGGGCTCCCCACTGGCTGACCCAAGCAGGAGGACGCTGGAGTGTGGACACCATCCACACCACAGGGAGTGGGGAATGTGCAGCAGGGTCAGGTGGAGCACCCCCAAGCCACCACCATCAGACTCCTGCTCCAATCTGCATCCTTGGGGTGGAGACCACTGCTTGGTATGGGAGATGCTCAGATGCCCGACAGCATGACCTCACCATCCTCAGCAGCCTCGCAGCTTCCCAGCATCTGTGGAGGAGGCTGGCTTTGCTTCCCTGGGCAGAGCCTCCCTGGGTAGCTGGGGCTGCCAGCCTCTCCCAAGACCCTGTGAGCACACAGGGTGGTGGGCATTTCCTGGGAACCTCTGGCCCTGTGGCACTGAGACACGTGTTAAAAACAAGCAGTCCTGCTCAGGGCCCACCCTGTGCTCTGGCTGTGAGTCAGGGCTGGTCCCTTCATTCCCATAAGGAGGATGCAGCTCCCTGATGGCGGTGAATGCCACCCTCGGGAGGTGTTAACCCTTGGTTACATCGCCTGGGCCACACAAGTACAGAGAGACCAGACCACGGGCAGCACCAGCCCCCTCCGTCTCAGCTGGAGCCCTTCCTCCCACAGTGGTGCTGGTGTCCACGGGGCACCTAATGCCCACCTGCCCTCTCCCCTGAAGTCTGAGTGTCCTCCCGTGGGCCTGGCTGGGGAGCCTCTGCTCAGTCAAGCCCCTGACTCCCTCAGGGCACAGCCAGCGCTGTCCACTCTGTCCAGAACTGCCCGCTGAGCTGGGTCCTTGGCACCTGCAGCCGAACCATCCAGCCTGGCTGGCCCCGACTTCTCCAGCTGGGTCTGCACGTGGGCAGCCCCTCCCTGAAAAGGAGAAAGCTGGTGGGTGGTTATGGCAAGAGGACCCCACAGTGATGGCCAGGCTGGAACTGGCGTGAGGGGTTCGGTCTGGGGGTTCATCCGCTGTGGTTGTGTCTCTGAAGGCTTCTCTCTGCACCTCGGCCTCCCGTTAAAGCAGGTGATCACCTTTCCGACTCACCCACTGGGCAGCCCTCACCCCACTCACCCCCCCACAAGGAAGTCAGATGCCGCTTGGAACATCGAAGCTGAAGAAGTCCCACAGACGCGCTCTTCTTGTTCATTTTACAGATGAGGAAACTGAGGCCTGGCAGGGGCTGTGGCCTCATGGTTGGGACACCCTGTGGCTTCTGTCCCCCGTGCCTCGAGCTTGCCTTGTCCTCATCCTGACCTCTCAGTGTCTTTCAGCTCGTGGCCTTCTATGCCTGCTACATGGTCAGTGTTTTCACCGAGGAGGACAGCTGTAACTGTGCAGCCCCCGGGTGCCCACAACAGCTTCTTGGTGACCTGGCGTGGACCGTCTAGGCCGTGGGCGGGGAGCAGAAGGTTGGACACAGAGGTGGTGACTCTGCGTTATCTTGGACTTTCACTGGCAAAGCCTGAGACCTCGCCTCTTAGATGGATCCCCCTGCCCTCAGGGGTCCGTGTCTGAGCAGAGGGGAGGATGGCCCAGGCACCTAGGAACAGATGAGGGGGTCCCCAGGCTGTGGGCACCAGGGCTCAGCTCACACCCAAGCCCCCAGGTCCAAGGACCCTCGGGCTGCTGGGCTGGCCCCCACCACAGCCCCCACAGCAGCCACAGGTAGAGGTTCAGCCCTCAGACCTGCAGAGGGGTGGGCCCCTCTGTCTCCCGCAGCCTGAGAGACTGGGCCCTACTGGCTGTGGGGGCCCCATCAGGCCCTCAGTGCCAGCTGGACCCATCTGAGCAGCACTTTTGCTTTTTGCTCACAAAGGTGGACCCCCTTGACCTTCCTCTGATTTGCAACTTCTCAGGCTTACCAGGCCTGACTGCCCCTGGCTCTGACATGATTTCCTGGGAAGACTCTGCAGAAGACAGGCTGGGGTGGGTTGGGCCTGGGTGCACCCGGGGACCATTGCTCCCGTGGGCTGAATGGCTTCCTATGCTGGGAGACCAGACTGGCTCTGGACCAGCCCCCAGGTCCCCCAGCTCTCATGCTGCGTGACCCCCAAACCGTCACTGCCAGCTGGGAGAAAACTAAAGGGAATTCATATATTGGTTACATTAAAACGTTTCGGCGTGGGAGTCAGCCCTGGGGTTCAGAAATGTATCACCTCTGCCCAGCAAGCCCAGCTACCCACTGGCTGCGCAGACACAGCTTCAAGGGGCAGGTGGCTGATATTCGTGGACGTGGCGAGGGGCAGTGGTTGGGCCAGAGCGAGGCACCCTGCAGCCCCGAGGACCCAGACCATCCCCGCAGTCTGCCTCCCCCTGCTGAGCTCATCAGTGTCCACCAGAAGGTTCTGCTTGGGGAGTCACACTGTCCACCCTCCAGAGGAACGTGGCCAGGCCTGGGCTGGGCCTGGGGCGGTGCCTGCCCTCCCCTTGGGGCCCCCCGGCTCGCCCCACCTCTTCCATCAGTACACAGAGGCTTGTGGTTGGGCGTGCTTTCTGTTCTGCTCTTTTCCATTGTTTGGGTCTTGTTTTCTTGATTTCATCGGTGGATCTGACCCACTTCCTCTCCACCACATCAACGAGAAGCCTTCCAACCTCTTGTTCAAGTAGGCGTACTAGTAAGCATGGCCAGCAGAGCCCGCCCCTGGCTGGGCCTGGCTGGTTGGGTTAGCATAGCTGCGAGCCTTTTCTCCTTGTGGAAGCCTCACCGGGCATCCGTCTGCCTATCTGTCCATCCATCCATCCATCCACCTATTCCTTGCCCCCGAGATCAGCTCTGTGCCGGCTCTGCGCTGGGTGTGGAAGAGCCGAGGCTCTGGAGTGGGGCCCCCACCCGTTGGAGCTGCAAGCCTAGCAGAGTCCATGGAGTTGAGTCTAAAATGGTTCTGTGGGGGTGGGGGGCCTGGAGAGACCTCCTCGCAGGAGGGCGACATGTGTTCTCGAGGGGTCTCACTGCGGCAGGAAATTTGGGGTGTTGGTTTCTTTGGAGAATCAGACTTCTTTCCTCTTAAAAAGCAGTGTCCAGGACCCTGCATGCCCCCAGGCTCAGGATGGGGGTAACTGGGTGCTGCCCACTTCCTCTCAAGCAGCCCTTGCCAGGTCCCACATACAATCCTGAAACTTGGGGTCCAAGAACTGGGGTCCTTGTCATCATGGAGCTGCACTTCCCCCATCCCACTGAGGCCCTCGGACACAATCCTGCCCTGGAGGCAACCCCTATGGCCATCCCCTGGGGACCCCTGTCCTCTTGGCAGCCACACCCTTTCCACCCTGAGATGGGTGAAGGCCCATCTCAGCCAAGGGCCATCAGGGGTGGCAAGCATCCCATCCCTGTGACAGGAGAGCCCTCACTCAGGCCACCGAGCCTGGGCAGAGGATGAGAGCAGACTGCCCCGGGCATGTGGGGTTCTGGAAGGGTTTGCCACACTGGGAGGGCCTTGCAGGTTCCTCCTCTGGCCACTGGAGCCTGGGTGGCCAGGACCTAGGGTGGCCCCTCACCCCCATACCCCCAGCTTCATGGCCCAAAGCCTGCTGTCTGCAGACACAAGGCTGGGGTCCCAGAAGCCCCACCCCTGCCAAAGGCCAGGAAGCCCTCTGCTGCTGGGATGTTGTCCCTTTTGCATTTGGGGCTCTCCAAGGCAAAGGGGGCAGCTCCTGCTGATGGCTGACTGCCCCAGCCTTCCTGCCCCAGTGTCAAGGGCTACTGCTCAGGGCTCTCTGAGCTCTGCCCACCCCTCCCTTGCCCCCACAGGCCTGTGAAAATGAGAAGCACCAGTCCCTTCTGCGTGCGACCTCCAGCCCCCAGGGACCACTGAAGACTGCGGGGAGACTCCCCTGGCCTCCCTTCTGCCTCCGGGCCAAGTGACCAGACACCAGCCAGGCCATCGGGGCCAGGCCCAACCTGGGGACGGCAACAACTTCAAAAGAACTTATAATTTCCTTTTTCTGAAAAAAAAAAAAAAA
>RCUC01039334.1:0-14048 GCA_003697995.1 Taxidea taxus jeffersonii | reverse complement strand
GCTTATTTTTCCTACAGGATATTATCTAAATCATTCCTTCAAGATGAATCCTTTAAACCAAGTGGTCAGGCGCCCCAATATTAAGTTGTATTCCAACAACTTATTGCTTCATTATTGGAAGGGTGTCAGACATACAGTACCTGCATTATTGCTCGATCTTGCACTCAGGTTGACAGGTCAGAAACCGTGGTAAGAAGAATAGCAGTAAATACACCTATGTATTGGTAAGGTGGTGGAAGCTTGCTGGAGAGACAAAAAAGTCCGCTAGCATGAGCTTTACCTTTAGAATTACTAACCTGATTAATTACAATCACAATCAGGATGCTAGGACATTTCTTAGAAATTGAGGATATGTGGGGAGGCTAATTATGGATTTCGTTCTTATTGGGCAGTTGATCCTCCAAAATCCCATAATAGAGGAAATGTCCAGCATCAAGGTTGTCATTGTTATTATAAGCTGAAATTGAGCCCATCTCTCCCCCTTAAAAACTTAGAGGTGAGTCTATAGGGGACTGAGGGTAAAATGTTTGCTCTGAGTGGATTGTGCAGTTTTATGTGAAAAAACATAGAATGCTTCTAGAAAATTAATGGTCTGAAATATCTCAGCTGCCCATTCAGCTTATAATATGGTAATTACATTTTTGACTAATTTTCCAGGTTAAGAATGTCATAGTTAAAAACAAAAGTTAACAAATGGGAAGCTTTCTATTTTCTTATGGTTGTTATATAGCCTTTCTTTCTTCTTTTCTTTATTACTGAAACCCCACAAACTTAAAGTCCTCCTACTGTCTTTACCAGAAATATAGTGAAATGTACCATAAATATATTTATTTTTTTTAACTACATTGGCATTACAGTGGAACCTTTGATTGGAGAGTTCAGGATTTGAGTATTAATGTATAAAGAAGATGCTGATTCCAGAACTTCCATCAACTGTTCAAAAAATAAAAGTGAGGTATCTGCCAGTTATAGTGTATCAGGATCTGAGTTTCTTAAAGGGATTTTTCTGTGGATTCAGTTGTCCATTATGTTCCTAACCCAATGTGTTAAATACTGAAACGTGAGAGGTATCGAATTGAACAACTTTAGTTTAGGTAAATAAATACTTAATGGAAAAAAGATCCAAAATATATCAAAATTAGTTTCAAGTTTTTTTGGAGTAATCTGTGAAATGGAGTATTTATGATTGGCAGCATCTTCCATAGCTAAAAAGCAAATGTAAATTTGTGAGTGATGGCATTACATGCTTTCCTGGTATTAATAAGGTTGTTACATATTAGAGCTGAAAAGTCAAAACTAGGTCAAAAAAGTAAAACAGGGTAAACAATATCATATAGAAAAAAAAATTATATAGAAAAGAGGGCTTAGTAAACTTAAAACAATGACAAATAGCCAAAGCTTATTAAATAATTTATAGTAGGTGTTGCTATATAACAAATTATCTCAAACTTAGTGACTCTTAGAAAAGCAGAAGTTACTTTATTATTTTTTTCAGTTTATTGTTTCTCTCAGGATCAGGACTTCAGGAGGGAATCAGCTAGGCAGTTTTGGCTTGGGGTCTTTGATGTGATGGAGCTGAAAGGGGGCTGTGCAGTGGAAACACCTTGTGTCGCTGTCTCTTCATAAAGTGTCAGGATCTCCTCCTATAGTCTCTTTTCAAGGACTAGTGGTAGCCTTAGGGGAAATGAACTGCTTACCCAGTGACTGAAGGTTTCAAGGAGAGGCCTTTCAGCAGGCAAGTGGAAGCTGTGTGCATCTCCTGACCTACCCATAGAAACCATGCGTCACTACTACCACCTCATTCTTTGAGTCATATGCGAGTCACACAAGTCCTCCAAAATTCAAGGAAAGGGAATGTAGAGAATGTTCAAGATCATGTAAAACTTGAGCAAGTTAGTTGAAAGGTATTGTTAAAGCCATTTTGGGAAGTGCAGTTGGCTCTAGTCAGCCTTCTGGCCACAACAGTTCTTACTTGTCCCCCATGAAAAATACACTTACTCTTGCCCCCCACCAGGACCTTTCTGGCATCAGCGTGAAACCACCGTTAGGTCAACTGAATCTGGCGCAATTATAGTTGAGGCTTTCTAGGAGTGGTTTTGCAAGTGTAGGCAACAAGAGCCAGAAAGGTTTCTTATTTAGGCAATTTTATAAATGTTAAGTATAAAGTCTTATCATTTATATTCTTTAATTTGTTCAGATATTTACTGAACAAGGTACTGGGCTTTATATCTTATATTGGGGCCTTAATATAATGCCTCCTTCTGCATTAAAGTAACGTTAATTGTGTCATTTGTGGTGTCCACTTTATACATTTACATTATTC
The DNA here is from genome assembly GCA_003697995.1 of Taxidea taxus jeffersonii. Taxonomy (NCBI): domain Eukaryota; kingdom Metazoa; phylum Chordata; class Mammalia; order Carnivora; family Mustelidae; genus Taxidea; species Taxidea taxus. The sequence goes on along the minus strand of RCUC01039334.1, from coordinate 11,725 downwards.
TGTGTGTCAGCTAGATAAAAATCCAACTTCCTCTGTTTCTTGACATAATGATAAAAAGTGCCACTCAAACATGTGTCATAAGGAATACTGGGTAACAGTCACTGGGGACTAGGATGTATGCTGTTATTACAAGTGAAGGCAGTGTAAATTATTCACTCTTACTCTTGAAGTGCAGTAGATAGTTCATCACTCTTAAAAATGACATTATAAAAATGGTTCCATAGTCCAGTTATTTAGCCTAATTCTAGTCTAGCCTAACTTCTGTGAATCTGATATTTTTTATCTTTCTGGTTTTTAGTGGAGGGCAGTTTTGGCCTCCATCATGGAACATTTGAAAGTATTCGGGGATGTTTTTAGTTACTACAACTGGGGGAGGTTATGCTGCTGGCATCTAATGGGTAGAGCCAGGGGTGCTGAACATCTTACAAGTACAGGACAGCCCCTGCCCACCCACCTCCCCTGCCACCACAAAGAAGTATTTGGTTCAGAATGTCTGTAGTGTTGAGGTTGAGAAATCCTGGGCCAGATCTTGCCCTACTCTAAAGGATTGTGATGATTTTTCTGCAGGTTGCCATAATAAAGAATAAATACATACTCAGAACATACATGGTCATGTGGTCTCAATGGTGATCTGCTCATAGGGCATTTGAACAAAAGAGTGCTTATGCAAAATTCAAAGTTTTTTTTTTTTATCCCCATAATATTCAGTCTGGTACTTTTATAGCTTGATAAATATTCTGTGAAGGTCACCTGGATGTGGCTTTTCAGATTTCCTTTTTCCCCTCCAATTTTTTATTATATTTTTGAATGGCTGAATCAGTGATTGGTTACAAGGTAATTCTGTCACTTGAGTGAATCTGAAGATAAGATTCTGAAGATAGATGAGAATTGTCAGTGAAAAAGAAATTAGGAAGAGGAACTTAATTAACTTAATAAGATGTATGTTGGAAAATGATATTAAGCGAATACATGTATGTTGTAATTCAAGTGTACTATACTGGTTGTAATAGTAGATACTGATTTAATTACAGACCTGTTACATCTTTTTTGTTTTTGTAATAGGAAGAAAATGGTCTAATCTCTTTTCTAAAAGGAGCATGTCTTGGTTCCCCCTGCCCTCATGTGCTTTCTATGTGTCTGAACTATTCCTGTCCAAATACAGCTTCAGTGCTCCGTAATTCTTCTCATGTTTGACGGAAGTTTTATTTTGAGATTATTTTCTTGCATGAACCACAGTTTTTCTTTGCATAGTCCATGTTGCCTCATTTTCTTGTAGTATTCCGGATTCAGGATTTCTTTCTAAACGTATTGAATGTGTCCTCAGAATTGTTGAGCTAATGTTACTGCTTTGACTTTTCCCCATTTCTAATGTTCTAATTTTCTTCCATTTTCCTCATTTCCAAAACCCCTGATTGGAGGACTTTCTAAACTATGTAAATGCTAATCCTTATTGTGGAAATATATAAATAGAATTCTTTTAAACTATTTTTCCACAAATTATTTTTCTTTTTATCAGAGGCCAGGAATTTTGGGTGTGTGTTTTGTTTCAGAAAGTTCCTTCTTCCCTTTTCCTACTTATCATAGGTAATTTTTGTATATAGCTATTACTACTCTGGTTAGTGTTATGATATCAATGACTTACAGTGAGCCATGACATATAAAATGATAGATTTAAAAATTAAGGCCCCTTGTCCTTTTTTAAAAAGAACAAATAACAAATACCAAATCTTATTTCTATAAGGATGGATAATGGGGGTTTGGGGAGTTAAGTGAATATCTTGAATATCTATTTCAGAAAGTTTTCAGCAGGAGTCATTGATTTCACAGCACATTCAGACAATCAAGAGTGATAACTTTCTGTGTTAAAGAGAAAGTTACTTTAAAAGATATATGTGGAGAGAGTTGATTAAATGGCAAACAAATATTTCTGTATACTTTGCCTCCATGATGCTAAAGAGTTGAGATTATAATGTATCACTATATGTTATGAATTCACAGGAATTCTTAGTAATTGTAGCTGAACTAAAATGTGATTGAAAGAACAAAGAGCAAGGGGATACCAATTGAAATTATCCATTTATTTGCTTAGGATTATAGTAGAAAATTTGACCTCAAAGTATTGTATTTCCTTTGAAAGTTAATTTCATATATCAACAGAACTCTCTTTAGGCAGCATTAAATTCATTTGCTGCTGCTAAAAAAATTTTTTCCATATTGGATTTATAAAATGTTCTTTAAAGATACAGAAATATTCTTACTCTCTGGTAGTTTGGTACACTTACTGAATTACGTATTATAATTCTACTGTTACTATCTCAGTATAGAAACTGGTACCCTGGGTGGTGGTGAGATTTTTCCTGATCTATGCAAATTATGAATCTGTCCATTTTTCTTACAATACAGGATGATGAAAACAATAACTCGTCTTCACAAAGCTATGGTGTTTCTTGAATATTTCACAAGTAATTCTTGGGTTTGGAATACTGACAATGTCAATATGTTGATGAATCAACTAAACCCTGAAGATAAAAAGGCAAGTATTTTCTGATTCATATTAGAAAATATGTAGTATACTAATTGGAGAACCATTAGCAACCTGAGAAATAATTGGATATTTTCCACAATCAGTTTGCAACAAGAAAGACATTTGACCTATTTATAGTGTCTTGTTAAAGCCTCAATTGTAATTGGTGGTGGTAAAATAAAATTGCTTGATCTTAAAATTTATAGTGTAAGTATTTGAGAGTGGCAGAGGTGCTCCCAAAGTATGATTGAAATGTTGATTCTTTTTTGCCCTTTAGTCAAATTCATAGAAAATGTGGACTTTATGCATTTTTCCTTCATGTTGTTTTCTTTGAATTTCAAGAGAAAAAAGTTCTCTCCAAAATTGTTTTACTCATATATTCTTAACATTTCTTTTTACTCCACATTTTTGCCCTCTGTTAGTTTGAGACTTAAACTCTTCATGTGTGTGTTTTTGAGGTTACCTTCGATTTTTTAACACGCATACTTAACAAAGCCTAAATTAAGTAGCTTCTCTAACCTCTTCCTTAATGATATTCAGGACCTTAAAGTCTTTGAGCTGTAACTACCACCCCACTAATATACATATTTATACATTACTTCAGTTCTCTATTTAAATCTTTTAATTAGATATGATTTTGTTTAGTTTTATTTAGATTTAACCAATACTTAACAGTGTCTTTGCTGTGAGATCTCTTTATCTTTAGGGTCATTTTCTTTCAGGTTGTAAGCTACCCAGAATATGATTTAGTAGGAGTTCTGTTAGTAGTGAACACTTCAGTGTTTGATTATCTGACATGTCTTTATTTCACTGTTGTTTCTGTAACAGGATTTTGGCATATTAAATATAACTTTCATTTTATATTCCTTTAATATTTGGCTTATGTTATTGCTGTTGAAAAAATCAGTCTCATTTGCTCTTGCATTATGGGTGACCTCTTATTCTTGTCTCTTGTTCAGAGTTTTTCTTTGATATTCTGCAGTTTCACCTGAATGTGTCTGCATGTTTTTGTTTTTGTTTTTGTTTTTTTTTTAATTTATCCTGTTTCACAGTGGGCTTCCTGGATCTGAAGTCCATTGTTTCTTCACATATGGCCTCTTCACCATTCTCTTGTCTTGTGAAATTTTAATGTATTTTAGATCATTCTCTCCTCTAGGTCCTTTAACTTTTATTTCATATTTTATATCTCTTTGTTTCTGGCCTGAGAGCTAAAAATTAAAGTTCTGTGGCAGTCCTTCAGCTGTGCCTAAGCCATCCCACTGAATTTTTTATTTCAGGTAATTTCACTTTTAGAGGTTTGGTGTATCTTTCAAATCTTATAGACATTTCTTAAATAATCTGTAGAATTTTTTTGACACATGGTAGACGTAATTGTTTTAAAATCTGTTTCTGATAATTCAAACTGCTAAAAGCTGTGCAGCTTAGCATCAGCCGCTTCATCTGTCCTTTAAGCTAGGTCTCACTCTTGGCACCTTTTATCTTGTTTCTTATTGTTTGACTATAAATTCATATTCTTTGAGGATTTCTGTGGGAATTTTTTGGAACCTGTGTTGAAATTGCAGTTTCCCAAAAAGGATTTGCCCTTGCTTCTGCCAGAAGCCTAGGCACTGTTAGTATTAACTAGCCAGGTGACATTAACAGGTCAGGACCACTTTGAAATATCTGATGAAGTTTTTAGCATAACTCAGGTGAATATGGGCCTTCAGTAGGCTGGTTCATGATTGCAGTTTCTCAAAGGAGATTTTGTTTTTCATCTTCCCAGTTGCAACTTCCTTTCTCTTTCCACTTCTTTCCTTAAAAATTTTAATGTTTTATTTAATATATCCAAAATAGTATCATGTAATTTAAACAAAAACTTAAAAATTACTTAAAATTTAAAACTATTTAAAGGATATTATACTTTCAATTTTTTTATATTGAGCCTTTGAAACCCAGTGTGCATTTTACACTCCAGCACATCAGTTCAGACCACTTTTAAGTTCCCAGAGATGTGTGTGGCTTGTGGTGGCTACCATATTAGATAATGCAGATTTAGTCTCATTGTACTGGTTGTGCATGACAGAGGCATCAAGAGTGCAGTTTTTCTGTCCACTTCTGTGTGTGGTGGGTTTCCTTTTTTTTTCTGCCTTTGCTCTGAGGCTACAGCTTTTGGGATTTTTATCTTTTTGCAGAAGTATTCCATAAGACTCTTTAACTTATTGGGCCTAGGATTTATAAGCCAATCTTCCTCCTTGCTTACAGCCTTCAAAGCAGAAGGTGTAAGGTACCACGGTCCCGCAGATAATCTCAGGTTGGAAGATTTGTGGCTTCTACTGATCCTTATTTTCTCCCTTCCATCTTCCCTCCCCCCTCCCAGTGCACAACACATGCTGCCCAGTGGATTTTCAGAAAGTGAGCACTCAGGTGAAGAAATAGAACATTATTACCCCCAGAAGATCCCCTTGTGCTCCCTCCCAATCACTATCTCCCAAAAGTAACAACTATCTTGAATTCTAACACTAAATGGTAGTTATACGCATTGTTGACTTTGTGCAAATGTTATCATACAGTATTTTTTCTTCGTTTGTGGCTATTAGGAATAATTCTTTGAACCATGTGCACACATTTGTTACAGGATCTATATCTAGAAATAGAATAATAGCTAAGTCAAAGGGTATTTGTATGTTCAATGTAGCTGATAATGCTGAACAGTTTTCCAAAGTAGTTGCACCAATTTATATTCTAAGTAGCAATTTATGAGAGTTCCTGTTAATTTATATCCTCTGAACAGTTGGCCTTTTCATTTTAATTTTTAATTTTAGCCACTTTGGTGGGTGTACAGTGGCATCTTAATGTAATGCTAATATGCATTTCATATTACATGAAAAGTTTTGTGTAGAAATGGCAAATTACCAATAACCCTGCTGAAAATGGGCTAGAGATGAACAGTTGACAGCAAATAAATGCAAATGATTCTTAACCATTCAAAAAGATACTCATCCTCACTCATAAAAATGGAAATGTAAATTGAAACTAGACTGAGATATTTACTACTTAACAGTTTGCAAAAATGCAGATTTTGCCAGCATAGCCTTCTGATAAGGCTCTGGCCAGTGGGAGCTCTCATACATTGTTGGTACAAAGGTATATCTTTCTCTGACCTTGTATTTTCAACTTTTCTGTATCCTTACCTGACCCTTTACTTGGAATACTTAATCCATAATGTAATTTCTGATAATATTTGATTTAAATCTAACTCCTAGTGCTTTCTATTTGTCTTTTCTTTTGTTTTCTTTCTTTGAGGTTATTTTTTACAGTTTTCTATTTTCCCATCTGTATCAGTTAAATAGAAGTATATTAGTTGTATTGGTAGGTTACTCTAGAGATTACAGCAGCCTTCCTTACTTTATCAAGGACTAATACGATTTTGGTACTGCTGCCCTTTTATGGATAATGCAAGGACCAATACGTACTTTAATTCTGCATGTGTGTTATAGGTCTCACAATCATTATTCTTACTGCAGTCTGTGCAGTAAGTATTCTCATAGATTTACCAGCATCATTACTCTTCATTTCTTCTTCCATCTCTAGACTTCAGTCTGGAATCATATGCATTCTACATAAAGAATACCCTTTAGTGTACTTCCTCTGATGTGAGTCATCTGCTGATGTCACATGGTCTCAGTTTTTATTCTTCAGGAAACATCTTTATTTGTCAAAGATGTTTATACTGGTATAGAATTGTATGGTAACAGTTTTCTTCGAGCCCTGGAAGACATCCCTCTCATAGTCTTTGGCCTTCTATTGCTTCTTTTGAGAAGTCACTGTCAGGTTTAATACTTGTCCCTTTGGAGATAATCCATAACACCTTTTCTGCTGTCTTTGAAATTTTCATCTTTGATTTTCAACAGTTTTGTTCTCATGTGCTCAGATACATGTGTGTATGTGGTGGTATGTGTGTTCTGAGTCTTTGGCTTATGTATCATTGTTTTGGGGAAATTTCTGACCGTTGTCTTCTCGGATAGTACTTCTGTTCCACTCTTTTTCACTTTTCCTGTGGGGATCCAATTACACATATGTAATGACTTCTCATAATATCTGAAGTCAGGCCTCCATTTTAGTGCAATGTTACTTTAATGGTTTATTTATGGTAGCTTTTTTTTGGTCTACAACTTGATATTTTCAGATAAGTGATGGTAAATACTGAATAATCTGTTTATTAATCCAAAAAAAGTAATCTGATTCTGTATGGAGAAGCATTGACTAGTAGACAGCCCTCTTATTTGGTCATGAAGTAGCATTTTTGTAAAGTTTTCTAGATTTGTTCATCCTTTTTATCAAATGGATGTTACCTGAATTCCTAAGCCAGCTTTCACAATATACTCTTTCTCTTGATGTCATCACTATTCTATAGGAAAAGTAGTCTGGGTGGTATGCAGGGTGTTAAAGAAGAGATACTGTAGATAGAAAGAAACTGGAAATAAATGTATTAATACATGTATAAAGTGGTGAGTAAAAGAGATGATTTGGACAATGGAATTTTACCTTTTTTTAATTGTACAGGTTTCTTTCTTCTTACACTTCATATACTTCTCTTTAAATGCTGACACGAGTTTTTAGATTATCTTCTGAAATGTTTCTGTGTTTACTGGAAGGTATCAAATAGGGATAAGAATTTCTTTGTTAATAGCAGTAAGATTTTAAAAGTTAATATTATAAACATTTTGTAATCTTGTCATAGGCAATTAGCTTTTAAATACGTATGAATTGAGGTGGATCATATTCATCCTTAAGTAAGTATGAATATGATCCACCTGTGTGGATCAGTTGGTTAAGCTTCTGACCATTGATTTCAGCCCAGGTCATGATCTCATGCGTCCTGAGATCAAGCCTTGTGTCAGGGCTCTGTGCTCAACAGGGAATCTACTTGGGTTCTCTCTCTCTCTCTCTGTCCCTCTCCTTGTGTGCTCTCTCTGTATGTCTCTCTCTAAAATAAATAAATCTTTTGAAAAATTTTTTTAAAATGTGAATTTTTGACTAGTTAGGAAAAAATTATTCAAGAAAGTAACCGATAGTTTTTTTTTTCCTGTAGACCTTTAATATTGATGTACGGCAGTTACATTGGGCAGAATATATAGAGAACTACTGCATGGGAACTAAAAAATATGTACTAAATGAAGAAATGTCTGGCCTCCCTGCAGCTAGAAAACATTTGAACAAGTAAGTTTTTTACATCAGCTTGGTTTCAGCTTGTCTTTCTTATGAAACATTACAATTTTTTTTTTTTTTTGGTAAGCTGGTATATTGAATGAAAGATACTGCTAGTGTAATATATTGCATTTAGGAATAGTGCTTACTTTTGGACTGAAACTACGGGAGTTTTAATTTAGCTCATGATTGTTGAAACTTACTGTCAATTTATACTGTTCCTAAGCATTCATTTCAGGTGAAATTTAGTTTTGAAAATCACTATAATCTTTCCTTATATTGCTACTGAAGAAATAAAGATATTAGGAGAAAATAAAGATGTATTTTAAACTAGAGGTAATTTTAAAAAATAAGCTAGAGGTAATTTATTTGAAGGGGTTTTTGTTTATTTGTTTGTTTTTATTTTTTTTTCCTCTAGTCAGATACATCTTTGGAAGGGAAAAAGAGATAAAATAATACATCGTACAGCATAGAATTTTTCTTTATTTATAAAACCAGAGTTGGTGCTCGCTTCGGCAGCACATATAAAACCAGAGTTGTAATTATTCCCTTAGTCTCATTTTAAACATAACATGTACTTATTGTTCTAAAACTTCAGACGATACAGGAAAAATCATTGCTGTCCCATAATTCAGAGATGCAGTTAATTTCAATAGTAACCTCTGTTCATATGTAGTGTTTTTATAATACAATTTTTATAATAGTTTTTAAGACCTTCAAATCATTGTTTTTTTACCTCCAACTTACATGAGGCTCTGCAGGGCAACTAGTTGTGTGGTTGAGGAAAGTGAAGCTTAGGGAAGTTGTGTTTGCCTGTGTCATTTGTGTTAGGTGTCAGAGGAAACTAGAATACTAATCTTTGACTCTTAAGTCAAAGGTCTTTTGTTTTTTATATCAATGTATATTATAGTCCTATCTTGGAGTGCCTATTGAAGTTAATGGAATTTATGTAGCATTGTTACATACCTGAATGTTTGTATTCTTTTCTAACACCATTAAAGTTATAAAAAGTGTTTTGAAACATGAGCACAGTAACATTAAGATTACTCTTTGAGAATAGGAAGTTTTTCCTATGTAGACTAGTGCCATGGTTCGTTCATGAATAGGATTTGTCCAGTTGGCTTTTGATCATGTGACTGTCACCTACCTATACTAAAGAAGTTCACTTGTCTGACAACTTGGAAGTTGTTAAAGATGTTTAAAATGTCAATTTTATCTAGAAGATGATGTATATAATGAGCAAATCTTTTTAGATTAGATAGGAAGCTCCAGAAGTACAAGGGGCATATCTGTTTTACCTACAATATACTTAGTACTGGTCACACAGAAAGATGCTCAGAAATACATGTTGAATGAATAATTTGCATCCCAGATATACTGTTATAAAAAACCTTTGTGTTATTCATTGTTAATAGAGGTACTGCATTTGATGGACTACATGGTCAGGTCTGACTTTTGCTAACTTTCTAACTTAAGGACTTCTAATTAATTTTTAAATAGTTTCAAATTAATAATGGATTTGAGAATTGAGCATCAAGTAATCTGCCATCCAACAATATTTTATTCTAGAAAACATTGTCTGATATGTCTCTTGATTTGCTTTCCAGGTTGAGGAATATACGGTATGGTTTCAATACTATCCTTGTGATCCTAATTTGGCGCATTTTTATTGCAAGATCACAAATGGCAAGAAACATCTGGTACTTTGTGGTTAGTCTGTGTTACAAGTTTCTGTCATACTTCCGAGCATCCAGCACTATGAGATACTGAAGACAAGAATTTAGCATTAGAACATCTATGCATATGGTGGTCTGAATGCACAAAATGTAAAATGTACTTAAGTCATCTCACCTTTTGTCAAGACATTAAACCATCTTAGATCAGAGTGTGGAGTAAAGTATGGTACGTTTTATGTAACATTTTAATGTTTATGCTTATAAAAATCTAGTGAACACACTGTGGTCATGCCAGCTCAAATCCACAATAGCCACCAAAACCATGACTTTTAACATTTTGATCCCTGGGGACAGGGGTAGGGTGAGGGTAGGCGTGGGGAAATAGGAACACTGACCAGTATAACTGTGCAATTCTGGAACATATTAATTAAAATATGCCTTAACATTTAGTGACTTTCTAACTCAAATATATAGTGCAGTGGAAAGCATTTATTTGGACAGGAATACTTAGGTAAGTTGGTAGATATTTCATTCTTCAGTGTTTGATTTTTTTCTTCAGTTGAAATAGGTTTTAGTTTTGTTAAAACTGTAGCCAAAACTATTTTCACATCATTCTGTAAGTTACTGAGTGGTCTCCAATATGAAAGACATGTTCTCATTTTCCTTTTTCTGATTAGTGGTCCGATGCACATCATTTTTGTATAAGCAATCAGTTGCTCCCATAATTAGAAGGCTATATATTATTCTAAAGACCCTACTGGATCTAAACAGGTTTGAGAATCCATATCAATATATGCTATGTATTTTTTGAAGGAAAATGAGAATGGATTCATTAAGACTGTTACTATCAAAAAGAATAGGAATACTTTTTCTTGTCCGTATTATGACCAAATAAAAATCAGTCCTGTAAAGTTTTGTTCATGTTTTGAAGTTGGAGGATTTCTCAAGACTTTGGCAAAGGGGGGTGCAGGTGGGGAGGGATTCACCATATTTGTGCTCTCTTCCCCTTATACATTTTATTAACAGGACTTTTAAAAAACTTGTACAGTCTTTCCAGTGAAAACTGAAAGTGCTTTATTATGGAAGAATGTATTTGCAGGTAGTCATAATATTAAGAGAATGTTCTCACATGTGTGTAAACACATACTAAACTTTTGACCTTGAGAGCGGAATTCCTTCAAGAAAAATAAAATAGTGCATAAAATAACGTGTATAAAATTAAATAAAGGACTTTATTTACATACCACATAAAGTAGCAAACTGTTGAATGAGTTTCAAGATACCATTTATTTTTTCTGCATGTAGTTTTAGCTTTAGAAAGAAATGCATTATAGAAACAAGTAATAGCAAGAAAATTAATGTATATTTTAATGATAATTATTCCCTTTAAAGCTTAATAGTAGTTAACTCTCTTTACTGTTTTAACATACATTTGGTTTAACCAATCAGCATAACTGTTCTAATTTAGCTGATCAAGTTGTACTATATTTAAATCATCAAGAGTATATCTTGAATGTGTTTAATGAGGTCAGTTCACAATACAAAAAGTTACATAGGACTTTACACCTTAATTTTCTCTGTCAATTTAAATGCAATGTGTAAGAAGTTTGTTTTGTTATTGTGAAAAAAATTAAATGTAAAGGAAACACCTTCTTCCATGCAGGTGCGTAATCTTGAAAAGGAAAAATGCTTCCATGTTGAAGCCAGATTTTCTGTAGTAAAACTTTTAAACATTATTTTAAAAGAAATATGTATATAAATATATAAATATTCTTTGAAATGATACTAAGTCTCTGGTCCAGGACCATACCTTACGTAAGGTGTGAGAGACCATGACAATGTCTGAAAATGGAATAAATGATGATGCCTTTAATTTAAAGTGGCCCATTAATTAACTCTAGATGCTCTGTACATTGAGTACTCCATCTCTCCAAATACATTTCCATAATATGTTGAAAACATGCTAATAACATTTGTATGATATGTATATTCTGCCAAATACACTTAGAATCAGATGAATTGTCTTTGTATCTTGGAGAAGAATCAGGTACAATTTTGACAGGCATGTGAAGTACAGACGGGGGTATGTCTTCTGACCTATGTCATTGTTCTTGTAATCCAACATAAAGAAATTGTAGCTGGGACGGGTGCTGAGGCCACTGCATTAATGTTGTGTGTTTGTTTAGAATCCTGTTGTCAGAAGAAACTAATGAATAAAATAATAAATTAATATGCCATTTTAGAACTTAGTTCTAAAATTAGTACGAGGAAGTATATAGGTTGTTAATCCCTACCAACCAGATTTTAAGCTTAACTCAAAGATTTTAGAAATGATTTT
>RCUC01039332.1:0-11494 GCA_003697995.1 Taxidea taxus jeffersonii | reverse complement strand
AAAAAATGTTCTCTGTTTTTTTGTAGTCTTTTATATACTGCCCCTAACTGTTCATGAGTTACAAAATCTGTAAGCTCAGCATCAGGGGCTGCCCTTGCTCAAAAAATAAAGTAACAACTTGTTTTCACTGGCAGGAGTAAACCAGCCCTTCTGCCAACATCCTCCACCAGTGCACACTGACATACATGCCCTATATAACCTGTAGAAGACAAATAAACTAATTGATGAGAAAGTTAATTGCCCCAAGTTTACTCTAGGTTATATTCCTCACAAGATTTCCAGTGTCATTGGTCATAGAAAATTGAGTACATCGCTCTAAAAGTAAATTCTTTAAAAAATTCCTCAAGAGATTGATTTGCTAGAGACTTTTCACAGTAACAATAAGGGAGATAGCCAACTCTCAGGGTTCATTACAAAAACAAGAGTTTTTCTGGATCATGGATTTGAGGGTACTTTGTGATTATTTCTTTTAGGAAAGACATATGTGAATCTGATGTGCACTACAAATGCAATTAGAAAAAGCAATGATTTGGGGCATCTGGGTGGCTCAGTTGATTGAGCAGCTACCTTGGGCTCAGGTCATGATCTCAGGGTCCTGGGATTGAGCCCCACATGGGGCTCTCTGTTCAGCAGGGAGCCTGCTTCCACCTTTGTCCCTCACCCTGATTGTGCTCTCTCTCTCAAATAAATAAAATCTATTAAAAAAAAAAAGAAAGAAAGAAAGAAGAAAAGAAAGAAAGGGCATGATTTGATATTTATTCCACTTACTTATGCAACAGAATTTACCCTGCAAATTAAGTATTTAAGTATTTACCCTGGCTTCATGTCTATGACAACTGTAGTCAGAAATGCTATGTATCTGTGATCTATGTATTTTATTTCCTTAACTCAGATAACTGAAGAATCATAGAAAACAAAAGTTATTTTCTATAAGACTTGCATATCTGTGTTATCTACTTGATCTTCAAATGCATATATATCAAATATGAATTCCCATTTTGTGATTGAGAACACTAGCATTCCATAATTAATTTTAGTGATTGTCCCAGAAATGATAGATGGATCAGCAGAAATTGTGAAGATGAGTCCAGAACCAAAGCACTTCATCACTTTTGATAGAATCAGAACAAAACTTTCCATTCCATTTATGTGAGATAGGTTACAGAGTTAAGCAAATATGTAACTGGTCCCTCTCAATTCTAAAATTAGGGTTTTTTATGTTTTTACTTAATGCTTTTGTTGGGGCTTCTCTCTAACCATTCAGGACAAGAAGTTCCAAAGCTTAAATCTTTGGGGCAGGGAGAAGACGGAGTCATAGCAGATAGCACTGTGTCCAATATTTGCTATATAATAATATAATGGTTATTATATTATTACTTATTATTGTAAGTATATATTATATATATAATAAGTATATTATTACTTATTACTATAAGTAATATAGTACTTGAATATATGCTATACTTAATTATAGTAATAAGAAGGCAACCCTTCTTATTACTATAAAGGAGACATCGCCTATTTACTCACAAGCAGACAGATCTCAGCTAGACACACAAATGCATTGTTACAGTGTCTCCTACAAGTTCAACATTATACTCTTTCTGTTCTTTTTAAAGTGAACCTTGTAGGACAGTTGCCTGGATACCAAGACTCCAACTGGTATTGCAGTAGTTCATTCTGGAGATAGCAGTCTCCATCTGTTGAGTATTTAAGTCTTCACAATATCAAACACTAAACCTAGAATTTACAATCATAGGGAAACTAAATTCCCTCCAAAGAGAGGCAAGAGAGATGGTGGTTTCTTCTCTCCCCTCATTAAATCACAGTTTTGCAAATAGCTGTCTTTGTGATTTTGGACAACACAAATTCCTCAATATTTTATTTTCAACCAAGGGTTATCCTGCTGCTTGTGTTTATATATGTTTAGATTACCTTTTTGAAAATAGTGCATTTGCAACAAGATGACCTTTTAAAAACCAGATCCTTAAGAATTTTGAAATTCTTATGGGTAGAAATTGTAAACAAACCAAAAACTGACGTTTAAAACCTGAGAAAGTATTTTCTCTTACAAGATAGAGTAACTGCTTCTCTTTGGTGACTTGCTAATTTCTTTTTTCGTACAAATGAATTGCTACACTTAGCTGTACAAATAAAAGCCAAAAATTAATCAATTGTCTTTGGAGGGAGGACAAGTCTGAAGCCCCATAAACCCTTATGTTGGCATTATGAATGACCAACTAGCAGTCCATTGCTACCATAAGCTGGATGGGGTCTCTGCAGACATTGGTGCTTTTTTGTTGGACAGCCAAAGGAGCCAAGAAAAATGTTTTCCTTTGAAATTGAGTGTGCACTCTGCCTACAAGTTGTTACTGGTTTATGTGAAGAAATTGTATTCTTGTTTGAACACAAACTCTTAGACAAGATGAGGAGCTGAAATCAAGAAAACTGGGAAGAGATTCTTCGAATCAAGTTAGAAAAAGGACTCAAAAGAAACTTGATGGGACCTAATGAGTTTCAAGCAGAAACAGGCTGTTAATGTTCTTGTGCTATTTCATATGAGACAACCCAGACTTTGAGAGATACACCTATTTTGGACCATTATGCTCTGAGATGATTAATTTATTGAGGCCAGCGTATGAAGCCACAATCACATCCTGCAAGTACAGTTGGGCATTTACTTGAAGGCAGTGGATTTCCCACTGTCAATCACTTGAGAAAAAGTAGTTCCAGGAACAGGAGATGAAAGTCTTGGACTTTGGTGAGGGCAAAAATTTCTTACCCATTCCTTGCCTCGTGGCTATTTGTAATAAACTGACAAGTAAAAGACAAATTCCCTTGCTTTCCTGGTAATGAAGATAAAGCTATTACCAGCTACATGGAAACAGCCTGGGGAACAGCCCTATTTATACTAGAACTAAGCATGGAAGTCCTGGTAAGATTTCCTGGTAGAAGAAGTCTGGATCTGTGGATTCTGAAAGTCATCCCACCCAGTAGCATTTGTACATTTTTTGTGTGTGTGCTAACCTTCCTTTTGAGTATATCCAAACATAGTAAAATCTAGTTAAAGGTTACTGTCTGATGGATGACCCCCAGAATGGCACAGTAAGAACATCCTAAAAATCTGCTCTCCTATAAACACAGTGAGAACACTGGCAAAAAAAATATCAAAATCAACCTATTCAGAATTCTGGAAATTAACAAAAGACTTGCAACAATCCAAGGAGTTTTATTCAAGAAAATGGCTGAATCTCAGAACGAACTGTGAGTTTTGTGACATTTTAACTTGTTCTAATCCTGTCTGCCTCTCCCCAGCTCTATGATATCCTTGAAAAACAAGAGCCTAGGCTGTCGCTTGGCATTTATAACAACTGTAAGTACCAACAGCCAAGCAGCCCCTGGAGGGAGGAGAATGTACTTGAAACTCCTCAACAGCCCCATCCCCAGAAAACTGTCGTGATTTGACTGGTCTGGAAGCTTACTGAAAAGCTTCATTCCCAAGGCTGGTCTTGTTTGGCCTGTGAGAGCAGCTCTCTTCCTAGAGTATTTGATGAAAGCAATCAGCAACAATCATATAACATTACAGTTCCTGAGGCAGCATTTCCATTTGGGGGTAACAAGAGGCTGACCACAAAACTTGAAAAGAAAAACTGGGAAATGAGATATCCACAGAGAGACTTGAAAACCTTCTGTCTATTTCAGAGATTCTAGAAGGCCAGACCCACATGCAGGAGCTATATGCATGCCCAGGAAAGACTTGAGAAGACCCTAATCTTTCACATCTAACATATTTTGAGGTTATTCATAAGCAGGAAGTGAAGGCGGAGACAGAGTTGCAAACTGCCTACTAAAGTATTGAAGTTATGCCCAACACGTATAGAGAATTCCTCAGCAGAGACTGAGAGACATTCTGATTCAAGGAACTCTAAGAAATCTCTCTGATCCTTAGCTCACCACTAAGAAAATCAACTAGAGACTCCACTGGCTGCACATGACAAAGAATACAGACCTAAGAACGTCACTAAACAAACAGCAGTAACAAAAAGAAAGGTCAACAATCTGATTTTTAGCATCACATCATATTAAGTGTCCCATTTTCAACAAAAAATTATAAAATGGGCATTCACACACACACACACACACACACACACACACACATGCACGCACGCACACACTTCAGGAAATTATAGCCAATGCACAGGGGGGAATAGTCAATGAAAACTATCCCTGATAAGACCCAGCCAATGAACTTACTAGACAAACACTATAATTCTATTACAAATATTTAAAAAAAAAAACTAAAAGAAATCATGTCTAAAATACTGAAGGAAAGTATGAGAACAATATCTTGCCAAATACTGAATAAGGAAAAAGAAAAAATCAAGTAAAAATTCTGGATTTGAAAAGTACAATAGCTAAAATGAAAAATTCAGTGTGGGCTCAACAGCACATTTAAAGTGACAAAAGAAAGAATCAGAAAATTTTAAGACAGGATAAATAAGATTATTCTGCCTGATGAACAGAAAAGAAAAAGGATAAAGAAAGAGGAATAGATCTTCTGAGGTCTGTGGGATATTATCAAATGTATCAATGTATGCATAATGGGAGTCCCAGAAAGAGAAAAAGGAAAAAGAGGCAGAAAGAATACTTGGAGAAATAGCAGTCCAAAAATGTCCGAATTTGATGAAAACTATCAATATGCACATCCAAGAATCTCAACAAACCCAAGTAGAATTAAATTCAAAGAGATCCTACCCTACACACATTATATTCAAAGTACCAAAAAGACAAAAAGAGAATCCTGAAAGTAGCAAGAGAAAAGTGATTCATTATATACAAGGATTCTCAACAAGATTAAGAGCTGACTTCTAATCAAAAACCATTGAGGCCAGAAAGAAATGAGATGACATATTCAAAGTATTGAAAGGAAAAGAACCTGCCCACCAAGAATTTGTACCTTCACAACTGGTCTTCAAAAATGAAGGATACAGGGATGCCTGGGTGGCTCAGTTGGTTAAGCGGCTGCCTTCGGCTCAGGTCATGATCCCAGCATCCTGGGATCGAGTCCCACATCGGGCTCCTTGCTCGGCAGGAAGCCTGCTTCTCCCTCTGCCTCTGCCTGACTCTCTGCCTGTGCTCGCTCTCTCTCTCTAACTAATAAATAAATAAAATCTTTAAAAAAAAATTTTTTTTTAAAATGAAGGAGACATTTTAAGACATCCTCAGATAAACAAAAATGAGAGAATAATTTCCAGTCAACTCATGGCCACCAACAACCCATCTCACATTACTTATACATCATGCCCTAATGTTTATGTCCCCATCATTGCTCTTCTTATCTTAGACTTGAAACACTTGTATCTATCCTTTTATTCCAAACTAAAAATTGTGCTATAGCCCAATTACATCAATGGGAATTGATACACACTTATTAAACTTTAATGTAACCAAGCATCAGACTTAAAAGTACACTTTCTCCTATTTTGATTTGATGTAATTCTGAGTCTAGAAGTGTGCCCATAACATAATTTATTCTTTCCCTAAATGTTTTTATGTGTCTAGCAAGTAAGAATCAAGAGAAGTGGAAAGGGGGACTAACTATAACCACTTTCTAAAATTCACAACAAATTTTGGTTAACTCCTAACTGTTGGTAGGCTAATGCACTTCAAAAAAATGTTCATTATTTGAGAACTCTGAGTACAGAGTCTGCTTATCTTTAGCAAAGATGCTTTAAAAAAAAATCAAGCACCATATTCTACCTGCCCATCTGGATATGCCCAGCCTCAGTCCCAGCATCTTTGAGAATTGTTTTCAGACCAACCTCATCTTCCACTCCTTGAACTCCATGCCAGAGAGTTCCTGGGATATGTTGTGCTCTTTTTAACTCAGTGGCTCCATTCCTCATCTTTTAAGACCAAAATATCCCCTCCTATATAAATTATTTTCTGACATCCTGGGAAATTGGTCACTTCCTTCTCTGCAGGTCCACTTCTGCTTTTATTTTCTGTAAGAATTTATCACATTACACAATAATTATCTGCCCATATGGATGCTACCGTTAGACTCTGATCTCCTCCAGAAATGGCCCCTCTTATGGATTTCTGTGTCCCTGACCCTCAACACAATAACCAGAAGGGACTCAGTGAGGGTTGGCTCCATGAATTATTTGAAATAGGAATTAAATTTTGCTAATGAACAATAGATATAAAAGCCATAACAGAATAATTATGGGTCCTTACCATAACAGTTTCTAACACCAGCTACCTGCTAATAATGTACTCTATTATAATCCATCAATGTAAAAATCCTGTGTTCATTCATGACTACTATTCATACAGAAGGGATGTGAGAAGTCAATGCTCATATCTAGGCTACTTTACCCTTGTTTTACTTATTGAAAAAACATATGAAGCAGTACCCTTGAGAAAGAATTGATGCTAACCTCAACAACTTGGTCATTCATGTAAATCCGTGCCTGATCAATTCCCTCACAAGTATTGCAAATAGGCCTAGGTATGTCTGACTCTGAGGATGAATGCAGGTCTCCCAGGGAATGTAGTACACATGCTCAAGTAAATTTGAGCACCAGAATTAACCATCTCATGATTCTAAACACATGTACCCTATTACATAGCACAACACTTGGCATATGGTAGATGATCGATGTGTGCTATGTCAATTAAACACAGTGGCCTTGATTTAAATAGTATGATTATCTCCTATATCTTTCTCTACATTTTCCCCTTCTGTATCCCTAGTTAAAGGCAGGTTCTCTCTTTCAGCACATATTCTCAGCAAGGAACTAAATCCTTTTTCAGAATGATTTTCTATAGTTATTCCTCCTGAGATTAGTTCAGCTTCCATTGCCAGCATTTGATGCCTCAAATAGAAATCCTTTTAGTTTCCCATTTCAGAATTTGCACTAGTAGAAATAGTAACGAGTTTAATCTGCACACACAGAAATAGTATCTTCTCATTGGGCTCACAGCCATTGTGAGCTTTCTTAAATTCACTCTCAAGACTTTGCTAAATGATTTTTCTGCAACACAATCATAAAACTGCTTGTCTCCCAGTTTTTCTCCAACTTTTTTCTTTTCTAAAACTGTTAGTGTTTGTATTTCCACAGTCGACTATCATTTACATTTCTTTCCCTGAGATGGACTCCTTGGGCTAAGGATCTGTCACAAGAATGTCATCTTCTCTTAGCCCACTTTTAAATACTATGGAGTCACCTTTTTGTCTGTGTCCAAGTAGAATTCAGTGTAATCAAGAAATTGGAAAAGAGAAGTATTTCTTTACATCCTGTTAGTGATGGGTTATTTGGATAATCATACCTGTTATATGAGAAAAATTCTAAACATATCTCTATGCAAAATTGTATATGAATTCATGTTGGTAGAAAATCAGTTTTTAATATATTAGTCTGGACTGCTATAACGAAATACTGAAAATTGGGTGGCTTAAAAAACAGACATTTCTCAGAGTGATGGAGGCTGGGAAGTCCAAGATCAAGGTACTAGCAGATTTCGTTACAGATGAGAGCACTTTTCCTGGGTACAGATGGCCGCCATCTCACTGTGTTCTCACACGAGAGAGGGTGAGCAAGCCCTCTGGTGTCTCTTCTTATAAGAGCACTAATCTCATCATGAAGGCCCTGCCCTTAAGATGTCTTTAAACCTGATTATCTCCCAAAGGTCCCATTTCCAAACTACTACACTGGAGATAAGAGCTTCAATATATGAACCTTGAAGGGACACAGCTCCATCCATAGATTAACATAACCTTATAAAAAGAATAAATTATAGCTCAAACCCAGCCAACGCACTCTTCCTTTATAGCAAATATCTTTATAATTCTCATCAAAATTTTGATCAAAATTTCTGAAATGGTAAAATTTTTTAAATGACTGCTAATATAACTAATGACATTTGAGGTCCTCTTTTTTGCAAGGAATTACTTTTATGAATTTGGACTTCAGACTTTGAGATCACTACTAAAAAAATTATAAGAGTGACAAAGCAAAATAAAATTAAGATACAGAACAACTGGAATTCTTGCATGTTGTCAGTGATATATTGAAACTGATACTCATGTATACTCATTTATAAGAGTGAACAGGGAAATGCTAAAAATAAAAGTCTCTCTAGAATGGATAAAATAAATTGTGGTGTAGTCATGCAATGGGATACTGCATAGCAAGAAAGAGAGTGAACTGATATCCCATAAATGAATCTCAGACATAATCAATGAGCAAAGGCAGCTAGACAAAGGAGTATGCATCTGTTTCACTTATAGGAATTTCAAAAACCAATAAAAAAATCACTGCTGATAAATATCAGAATAGTTGTCATCCTTGAGTGGAAGGAGGCATGAGGGAGTCTTCTGGGGCTAGAGGTGTTCTATATCTTTATCTGGGTGTTGGATACAGCAATATGTTGTATACTAAAATTCCTCAGGTATACACTTAAGATATATGTACTTCATGGTACATACATCATACCTCAATAAATATTTAAAATAATTTTAAAAGAGGATTGAAAAATATGATTAACAACCTGACCCACATTGTAACCCAACAAATGCCTAGACAATGGTGAACGCTGTGCTCCTCAAGAGTAACTCACTGCTTTGTCCACCGACTTCTCCAAAAGATGCTCTTATGAAATTCCATACACATGGAAGCCAAATCATGACCTCAAAGCTCCCTGGGAGCCTTCATCTAACTATGGCAATAATGCACTTTTCTTACAAAATTAGGTTTCCACTTTGCCACTCAGCTCCAAAAATAAGTCACTGTATAACAATCTATACATATAATATGTGTCCATATTTCATTTAGATCATTCAAAATAGGATGTTTGAGAGTAAAAGGGAATACTGTTAATAATTACTCAGGGACACCATTCTTAAACCACGATTGTCTTAGATGAACTGGATGTGTGGTCATATTTTGTACAGGTGGTAAAACTATAAAGCAAAGCAAGGAAAACATTAACACAAATTTCAGGATGGTGGTTTAATACATATACATATATTATATGTTACAAATTATATTATATGTTACATATACATATATATATATATATCTGTTCATATATATATATGTGTGTGTGTATCTGTTCATCTGCTTTTTAAACCACAAATATGCATTTATATACTCCTCTATACAAAAAAAATCATAATAAATATTTTAGGTTAGGTTTAAAAGCAATCACAAAACCCAAATTTAAGGTAACAGGGATAGGTATAATGTAGCTTATGCCTGCCATTATGGTAAAGAGTTCAAGTCACTGACTGGTGTTTGGTTATATCCACATTTTTTATAGGAAATAGGATTTATCAGTGGTCATGAATAAGTAAGGGGAAGTGCCAAGGTTTTCATGAGTGCAGTGCCAGCAATTTGTCCAGAAGGCCATGACTAAGGATGTATTTGAGACCCCAGTCATCTGGGATGAGCTACTTTTCAACCACTATGTCTTTAAATTCATCCACATTAAACTTACTAAAGCCCCACTTCTCAACAATGTGATTTTCTGGAGGCCAGAGAGCTTGAACTTGGCCCTATACAGGGCTTCAACCACATGTTTCTTGTTCTGTAGCTTGATCAATATGGACCCTGGCCACTGTGCCCTAGAGCTTTCTGAAGGCATCCCACATATTGTCTGCAGCCCCTTGGTTCCAGCACAAGACAAAATCTTGTTGATATGGATGGCATGCAAGGGGTGAAGCCATACTTGGATGTGAAAGCCATATTTGCCACAGCCTTTCACCATGTACTTTTTGGAACAGACAGAGGAAGTCTCCTGGGCTTCAAAAGAGAGTTGTTCATATTCAATATTCATCTAACACCATATGGCCAAGGTGTGGGAACTCATCTTTTTTTGCCTTCTTCCATCCTGGGTCAAAGATGTGGATCTTGGCATCAGGGACATCTCTGCAGACGGGAGACTCTGGATATGGCTTATTCTTACAATATTGATAACACCAGCAAGGCAGTGACCCATAGCAACACCATAACCTTCTGTGGGGTCCCAAAGGGAGAGAAGAGGTTGTATCCACATTTTTTTGTAATGTCTTTGTTTGGGAAGGAATTCTTTTACACAAAACCACCAGTTATTTGGGCTACAATTTTTTTTTAAACCCAAGTTTTAAATATTAAGTCAGGAGTTGTTATTTGGTATAAATATGAAGAAGCTTCAGGTTATATACTACAGATACATTATAGCACAAGCAGATACTCAGCTAACATTGAAAAGTAGGATGTTGATTTTTCTCTATCTCTTCCATCCCTTTTCCTTGAAGATAGTGGCATGGCCAGGGGCCAAACATGTGACAGAATCAAAGAAGTAGCAATGTGGTTGGTATATTATTACATATACATAGTTGAGCACATAAATACATATGTTGATCATAACAGGAGTCAGATGCTCAATGAAATGCAAGGCTATATTAGCTGCTAGGATAGGGAAGAGCTATTTTGGAGAATAGGAAAGCAAGCATGCTGGAAGGTAAAAATGTCACACAGTGTTCAGTGGCCATATGAGTTTGTATTGGTTTCTTATTATTGCTGTAACAAATTATCAATCACTTGGTGGCTTAAGACAACACAAATTCATTGTTTTAAATTCTAGAGGTCAGAACTCTGAAATGGATTTCACTGGGCTAAAATCTAAGTGTTAGCAAGGACATATTCCTTCTGGAAGCTCTAGGAGAAAATCTTTTTCCTCACATTTTCCAGCTTCTAGAGGCTGTCTGCATTCTTTGATCATGATCCATACCCTCTCCCCTTCAAAACCAGCAGTATAGCATCAAATCTGTCTTTCTCTCTCTGACCTCTGTTTCCATTGCCACACTTCTTACTCTGCCTCTGCCTTGGTTATTACATCACCTTCTGTGAATCTAGTTTGAGACATGGACATCTTTGTTGGGGAGGATTATTCTTTCTATCACATGCTATGGCTCTGAAATGAGAATAGTAAGAAAAAAATTGTACTTTTCTATGTCTGCTGGGGGGCAAAGGCATCAGGAAGCAGAGGACTTGGTTTTACCAGGACTATAATTCTGCCAACCCTGGAGGGAGAAAGGGAAAGAAGGCAATTCTAGTGATGGATCTTAGAATCTTAAGTTGTATAGGAAAGAAAGAGAAGACTGGGTGGAGGTAGAAGGGAGGGCTATTAATGAGATAATTCCAATGGACTAAAGATCTCATAGGGTCAAAGAACTGCTGAATGGGATGGCTACAACAGACTAGTAGATGCGAGGAGTCAAGATTTCAGCAGTGTTCCTTCATGATATGGATGAAGTCACACCATGAATGTGGTGTGAAAGGGTGACCACAGGAAAGGACAGCTAAGCTGGGGGGAAAAGAACATTTACTGGATGCATGGGCATCACGTCCACTTATTTTAGGAAAGCTGTAAAAAGGGAACTCATGGAATCAAGGAGGTGAAGGTAATGTCAACAAATGTAGCCCATGGCACCAGGGTGAAAAAA
>RCUC01039329.1:0-11557 GCA_003697995.1 Taxidea taxus jeffersonii | reverse complement strand
AAGTGCTTTAAACTAAAACATGAATTTGAGAGTAGCCTATATTCAACAAAGTTGATTTTCTTTGGTATAATGTGAAGGTAGGAATCGGAAGGCTTAGGAAGACACATGTGGAAGTAGATCTATTATGTGCACCTGCACACTAAACACTCCATTCTTTAAAAGGACCCAAAGGATGTACCCTTTAAGAAACTATTGAGAAATGCATTAGACATGGTAGTTGGTTTCTCTCCATGAGTGATTCAAAAGATGAAGGCTGAAGCCACAATGTCTTTTATGACCTATCCTTAGAAGTCACACATCATCACTTTCTAAGTACGTTATTGGTCATACTGATTAGCCTTAGGGAACTATGCAAGGGCATGAATACCAGGAGGCAAAGATGTTTAAGGGCCATTTTGGAGATTAATTACTACATTTTGTTTGTCAATTTGACCTTAAAATAATGAAAATAATTTAAATAATTATGGTAGAAAGTTTAAATGACATAGAAAAATATCTTGAAATATAAGGCTAAATTTTAAATATTTATATATTCTAAATATTTAGTCTGCTCTTGGCATAACCAAAGAGGGGAACTATTTAAAATGACTCAACACACAATTTGGCTGCATATGCCTAAGTACAAATATCCTAAACACACACAAAAAAACTGAAAACAGTAATTTCAAACTTTTTTGTGTGATCAAATTATTGGTGACAGTGTTGACAGTGTTTTTCTGATAATACTGATAGTATTGTACACTTATTGTAGAATAAAGTCAAATAGTAACTATATTGGAATCATTGAGAAAGTAGATTTCTAGCAGTGGTTGATAGGAGATATAGACACAAAATAAATGAAGTTATACATATAATTCTAATTCAATTGGCCCTAAATTTGTATTAAAAGAGTCTGAATGACGTCATTAAGTATTATCTGTTAGGTCTTCCACTAAAAGGCCTAGAAACTGTGATGAACTTACTTGCATGATGTTACCAGTGCTAGGACTGTAGTCTCTAATATAATTTCCTATACAAAAGTGTCTGGGACTCCTTGAAGAAGTGCCTATTCCAGTTCTAGGGAAGAAGATGTATGAGATGTGTCTGTCATATTTTGCCAACCAGAAAGCAAAAGAAAGCAGCAATGCCTACTGATGTTTAAATAAAAGGACTAAAAAGCCAATTTGAAGGATCTTCCACTGACCAATGAATCAAAATACAATAAATATGATTAAATCCATGGGTCATTAAGGTTTAAAAAAAAAAAGAAACAATAGAAAGAGGGAAGAGAAAGAAAAGTCATTGTTCACTAATGGAAGACCCAAAGTCTCCAATTCATTATTTTGAAAACTGGTAACAGAATGGTAAATTTATCCACCTTTTCCTATACCAACTGAATCCCAGGGTAACCAAATATGTGTAGAGAAGTTTCTCTTTATAAATATGTTCTAGCTTGTTAACAAGTGAAAGAGATATAATTAGAATATCACCATTTTGCAGTCCTTAATGAATTGGTGGATTTAAATAATTAAAACATTTTAGAGAGACATCAGTGCTTCCTGACGGAAACTACCTCTGAAGTATTTTTGCAAAAAAATCTAATCTAAATATGATCAAGCCCATAGATCTAACTTCCAAGCTTCAGGAAATGCAAGAGTCAGAGAAATATGTTATATGATTCCACATCAAAATTCAAGCTGTCATGAATTCAAATAAATTACTGTTTCTTCAAAATATAAATTGCAAAGAGAAAACAAGAATTAATCATTTAAAATTGAGACACATAAAAATATATCCACCAATTACAGTGTTGGAACTTTTTTGGCTCTTGCTTTGAACATTTAAGAGACTACTGGCAATATTTGAACACAGACTATGGAGTTTGCTGATATGAAGAAGTATTATTTTTTTTAGTGTGGTAATGGTATTAATGTTTTTTTAAGACTTTATCTTTTAGGTATATGTACTGACTATTTATAGATAAAATTATATGCTGACCAGAATTTGCTTCAAAATGAAATCTAGAAAGAAAAGTATGGATATAAATGAAACAAAATTGTCCTTAAATTGATAATTGTTGAGTCTGGGTTAATAGGCATATGGCATTAAATTATATACTTTTCTTTTATATATATAATATGTATTATATATAAAAGAATATATATAATAAGAATATAATATATATTATATATTTTAAAATGTATTATATATTATGCAAGATATCATTATAATTTTATATATAACATGTTTGTATTATATAGAAAGTCTTTACAATAAAAGAGTTTAATTAAAATATGAATCTATGTGTTTTAGATCTTTTTCTATAAGGTCATTAAATGTATGACATTTAGTATAGATAGTTATATAATCACATCTCATGGAATCCCATATTTGTATATATTTTCTTTCTGGCAATTCCTATGATTAAAGTATCTTCCATTTGATCTGTTTTCTTCCCAAACATTTCAGACACCAACAACCTTACAGAATATGCACATGGCTTTGTGCCCAGGCTTTAGGACATGAGGCTAGAGCCAACAATAAAAGTAATGACTAAGCACTGTCTATTATTATTTAGATGCTCTAAGGGCTTTGAATTCAACAATTAACGAAATTATACTTGGCTGCAGATAGTCACTTAATTTTATAGCCTATTGACTTTGATAGTCATAAGAGAGCATCGATTGTAGAGAGAAAATTGACAAGGATTATAGACATAAAATATAAAGTGATTGGGTTAATGCCTTATTATCCTTGCCTCTCCAGTTCGCTGCATAGTGCTTAGCACACAGCATATGACAAATAAATTTTGATTTATCATTGAAGGAAGAAAGAATAAAGGAAGAATGAATGAAGGATAGAGAAAAGGAGGAAGACAGAATAGAAGGAGGCTATATATATGATTTATCTATTGCTGCTATAATGCTGTATAAAAAGAAAGGCAAGGGGCACCTGGGTGGCTCAGTCTTGGACTCTTGATTTAGGCTCAGGTCATGATTTCAGGGCCTGGGATGGAGTCATGGGTTGGGCTCTGCACTCAGCAAGGAGTCCGCTTGGGATTCTCTCCTCTCCCTCTGCCACTCCCTGCCTTCACCTCTCTATCTCTCTTTCTCTCTCTGTTTCTCAAATAAATAAGTAAATATTTTTCTTTTTAAGATTTTACCTATTATTTGACAGAGATAGAGAGACTGTAAGAGAGGGAATACAAGCAGGGGAAGCGCAAGAGGGAGAAGCAGGCTTTCTGCCAAGCAGGGAGTCTGATGTGGGCTCAATCTCATGACACCGGGATCATGACCGAGCCGAAGATAGATGCTTAACCACTGAGCCACACAGGCACCCCTAAATAAGTAAATCTTAAAAAAATAAAACAAAACACAAACACATAGACACACACACACACACACACACATAGACACACACACACACACACACACACACACATCCTTAGTAGCAAACAACAATAAACTTTCAATGCCCAAGTGCCTGGGTTGCTTTTGGATTGGATCTGCTGAATTGTGTTGCACTCACTTTACTGACATTGGACTTACTTAGGGGGCCTCTGATGGGACAACTGGGATAATTTGACTCTACTACATATTTCTTAGACTCTATCATGTTCTAGACGAGGCATGGTGATGGCAGCAATGCAAGAGAGAACAAGCTTGTTCATTCAAGCACTTTTCCAGCTTCTGTTTCATCATGTTTTCTATAACCTACTGACCCAAACAAGCCATATCATCAACTCCAGAACACTGCAAAATTAGATGACAAAGACTGCACACATGAAGCCGGGAAGAATTGAGCCCATTTTTTTTTGCCATCTACCGCAAAAGAAATAAAGATATTAAACACACGGTAGGGCAAATTAGAGCTCTGAATAGTGCTTGTTTTCTGTTTCTCTTTCCAACATCCAAACAAAGATAATTGGAATCAGTACCAATTAGCTCAATTAACTTTTGACTTTGATTTTTATATTCAGTTGGAACTTTTATTTCATTCTTTTATTAATTAAACAATTATTAATTGAGCTCAACATCTTTGCAAATATCTGTATAAAGCATTATTCTTTGCTCATGACAGCTACTTGATAAACTTTGATTAAAGTAGCAATTTTGGTTACAGAGTAATGGTTCACCTTGTACCATTCCTTATTTGGCTCCATTATCCTATATCCAAGAGATGTTTTAGGGGGAGCAAGGGTTAACCTGTTTATCCACTACTGGTATTCCCTTGCATGTAGAGGAAGTCTTCACTGGCTAATATTCTCACCCTCTCTATCCATATTCTGACTCCATCTCAAGTCAAATGATTTTCTAACATGTAAGCATGGAAGGTGAAACTGAGTACTTACAATTCCATCCATCTGTTTCTCCTTTTCATAGGGGCACAAATGCATACCAAGAATATTTTCACTCCACTCAGCTCCTCTAAGAAGTTTCTGTGGGAAGAATCCCATTTACTTTGGGGTTAAATATTAAGAAGTCCTCTTGCCTTCAAATATAAGCAAAGTCTTCCTATATTCACTGTATCAATAAATAATGTATTTTGGTTTTTAGATAAAAACCAATCTGGTTCAGAAATTGTATGTGGAAAATGTGTGCTATGTAGGCGCTCTGCCTCCAAAACACCTCCAACAAGTCATATTAGTTTATTCTCCAGTGATATGTTGCATTTGTTATTAGAAGGTTGGTAGTTATGTGGATTTGATGTAATTCAAATGAAAACATGTCCAAACCACATAGTTAGTGGCCTCAGCACAAGATTATCCAGGATAGCAAGCCATGCACAATACCAATCATTTGACAGCAAGTGAAAAACATAATTAGTTCTCTGATCCATAAAATGCTTAATATCCAGAGTTGAAAATATTAAAATGACTCCCTTCTTTGTGTTTCTTACAATGTCAAATTTTATCTGTAGAGCTTAATTCAGTCACATTCAGATGGAAAATTTCAATAACCTCCATTTCTAATAACGTGTTTCTTTTTATTTCCCAAGTGATCGACTAACTTTAGTTTTGTATAATGTATTTTTACAAGTATTTTCCCAAGCCAGTTGTATAATATATATTAAAAAAATCAAAAATGGCTAGTTAATGTTGCAAATAAAGATGCTGGATATAAAGTGTTTAAGTGACATTAGCTCTGCACCACGCTTAAAAACAAAGAATAGTTCATTTCTGTCATTCAATATGATTTACATTTGTTTGCTAACAACTGCTATTAAATTTTGTTTTTAACCATCAAAAAAGTATTTCCCAGTATGTAATACAAGGGTTTGTTTAAGGTTAATAAAATTATAATGATTGGCTTCAAGGATTATTTATTTGGCGCCACACAGAATGTTGAGTACTAATAAAGTGAATTAAACATTATCAGTTGTGCTATGTGTTTCCATGACCTAGGGTACCTTCAAGTGGTAAGCAAGGTCATAAGAAAGATAAGATCTATCATATGTTATGCTTCACAAACTATCTCCATAGAAATACAGAGTTCATTTTCTTTCCTGGTCAAGAAGTGTTTGGTTAAGATTCACTTCTGATTTGAAATTTAAATAAAACTTTTCTCATGAATGGGAGGATTTTGTTAGTCATGCATGTACTGTCTTTTTTTGGATATGACCTCTGTTTTCAAATGAACGACTTACTCCTCTTCAAAAGCTGATGGCTTTTGTAAGGAGGAACAAAGCTACTACAGCTTGAAAGACAACTATTTGCCTTAAGTGCTTATTTCAATATTTTTTGATGCAAAAGCTAAGATGCATCAAAAACAATTTTCCTGCCTTTATTTGTAACCAGCTTACCATTTTGGAAATGTACTAGGTATAGAAATGTAATGGTAGAATTGTGGCTTTTTATGTAATCCTAAACCTGGCTCTTAATTTAATTTAAATATGCTGAAAGATGTGAGAGTGTGAGATAAAAAGTAACATCATATTGCCTGTATAATACAATATAGTAGCACACATTTGTCCTACATGGCTGAATAGGAAAATAAATATATAGAGTACTTATATTGTATTATTTTCATACAACCTCTTTTACAGAATGAAATTGATCAATGTATTTGATTAACCCAGTTTTAGCATGAAAGGAGACAAGGCTTATTTTACTCTATTTAAAAATGATTTGAATTGCAAACTCCAATCCAATATGTAAATAGCTGTTACCTAGGTACTAGGGATGCCTTTCATTGTTATCAGAATTAAAATCTTCCTGTAGCACAAGGAAATAGACTCATTCATTTTGTAAAATAACACTCTTTCTCACCACCTAGGGAGGCTTGAGGTTAACAAAAATAACTGTAGATTTAATGTTAACATTTATTTTTGTTCATAGAAACATATTTACGGAGCAAAGATTTAACATTTTAATCAGTGTTGTTAATAAGATTGGTTTTGTTTTCAATTCACGGTTGATAATGTGCTCAGATTATTTTATAGCTCAGATATTTCAAAAAAGAAGCATAAATTTTAAAGGCTTAACAAAGGTTTACCATGAAAAAGTTCTGTTTATGCACAATGGGTAAGACTAAAACAAAAGCCAATTCTTAGAAAATTATTTCTCGCTCTTTTATGTAATCATTGAACACAACTAAGCACTAACTCATCGTATGCTGGCTACTACTTTAAGTCTATGAGAGACAAACAAACAAACAAATGTACAAGCACATTTAGGCTTTTTACTTATTTGAGGACACAGGTGTGGGTTATAATCTCAATTTTATACATGAACACACTCAAGTTTAGCAACGGTAAGTAATTTTCCTGGACTACACAACCGGAAAGTATAGACAATGAATCTGGACTCATATTTTTGGCATTACATCATAGACACCTCTTTTATTTACTGCCTGCTTTATTTGCTCATCTCCTCTACTTGACTCTAGTCTTGAATTTTGAGTCTATGTTTCTACATTTTTCCTTCTCTTGTAAATGCCTTCTGGTGACATTTTCTGACACTCATGAAACATGGTACTCACAATAAATGCATGGCCACTCTCAGTTACAAAGTCATTTTATCAGTGGGAACTTTCTGATCATCCTATTTAAAATTACACCTCCACCTCCCACCCGGTTTTCCCTAAATTTCAACCCTGATTATTTTTCTCATTCTGCTTGTGACTCTTCAACACGTGTATATTTTACTCGTTTATTAGTGTCTTTCTTTCTTCCCTAGAATCAAAGCTCCATGAAGTAAAGTGTTTTCCACTGCTTTCTTCATTTCTGTATCTGCTGAGGCAAAATAGTGCTTGGAACAGACACCCTAGATATTTAATAAATATTTGTTGAATGAATGAATGAACGAATGAGCAACCTATTCTTGGAATGCAGAATAGACACCACAAATAGACACCACAATAGACACCAGAATTCTCCCTATATGACCCATTTCTATGGTAGATGGCAGCAAATAGATTTTTAACATACCTACTATAATTTGTATAATATAACTACTTAATATATCTACTTTAATTTTTAACTTAATGTAACCTACTGTAATGTAGTAGATTTATAATATATCTACTGTAATATTTACTTGTAAAATTTAATTGGAAGCTTTGGTTAATTTTGGTGTACATCAAAACCAGCTCTGAACTAATGACTCCTGATTAAATCTTATGTTACTAACCATTCAACAATGCCTCTCTAATCCAAATATCAATATGTTGAAAATGGAACCATGGATTAACAAAGTCTAACCTTGAACAACATTCTTACTGGGTAATGAGAAAATAAAATTATAGGCTATAAAATGCAGGGAAATTCTACATCCAGATTTTGATGAGAATATGCCTTTGTACTTGAAATATATCTATTAAATATTACAGATTAATCTTTAGAGCCCACTGAGTATGAAGACTTTTCTAATACTTAAAAATGTTATAAGAGAAAAAGTCTCATTTTAACATGATTATAAATGATATGCAAAGGTCATAAAGAGTACAAATTTAAAACATAATACAGTAGAAACTCTAGCATTTTTAAAAATTCCTTCTTGTACATAAAATTTACTTGAAGGAATGATTGTAACACCATGGTCTTCCAATTCTCAAGTCGTTTCACTTTAAATATAAAGCCACGGTGATGATAAATAAGTCTCTACAAAATATTTGCAGATAAAAATAAGCATACATTTAATTTCTATACCCATACCTTAAGAAAATAAACTAACAATGAAATGGTGAGGTTAACCAAGACTCATTTGATATATTTTCCAAAATATACTCTTGGAAATTGTTTGGAAATATAATTTGGAAATTAATTTTTCAAAACTAATTATTGTGGGGCAAATTATTAACTTGGGTTCCAGAGAGATGACTGGACTGGGTCTAGAGAGATTAACTGTAAAACCAATTAAAGGAAGAAGATTCATGGAAGTGCTAAGATCTCACTCTGTCACCCCAAATTCTTTTGCTTTACAGGGTTTGTTGCTCCATTAAAATAACACAGGAAATGAAAGACTTGAAAAGTAATTAATTGCTCACCACTTACATATTTTTCCCAATTCTCTTCACACTGCTGCCTTGCCCTCATGTTCGGTCCCCTTAAAGAAAAAGACACTAAATTTGAATGACTTCCATGTGTTGGGAGGGTTAGAGAATCAACAACCATTCCTGAGCCAGAGATGTCACCCTGAGGCCTTTCAAAATTGGCATAGGTGTTACTTTCTATTAAATGGAGAACTAAGGTTGTATCTAAGTGTTCTTTTTTGCCCAGCCTAGTTCATTCTGTAACATTATCTGCACCTGAAACTTAATGATAAGTGTAACGCCTTTGGGCTTCTGCTCTGTTTACACTACTTGTCAAACTATAGCCCCATAAGCACCTACCACGGCCTCTCTCCTGACCTGGCCCCAATTCCCAACCTGGCTTTACCTAGCTCACATTCATTCCACAATCACTCTCTGAGCCTGCAGTATTTTCTCTCCCATCCTCTTTCTTGGTTGACTAACTCAGTTCCTATTTCACTGAGAAAACAGAAGAAATCAGAAGAGTTTCCATCCATTTTTACCAGCACATTTTATAGTCTAGCTGTATTTCTCCCATTATCATGTAGGTGCGCTCCATGCACCTCTCAAAAGCCAATCTCTCTTGTTTCTGGGCACCACACATTCAAAGACATCATTCCAGTCACTGTCCCCTTTCTCTTCCACTTTTTAAAATATTTCCTTTACTACTCATTCCCATCAGCATCCAGATACTAAATTACCTTTCTTTAAAAATGTTTCCCTTGAAGATATTTTCCATCTAGCTGCTATCCATGTTCTCTTATGTTACTTTATCATAAAATTCCTCTAAAGAGTAATTTACTCAGGAGAGTAATTGGCACCATATTCTCTTCTCTCACTCTCTGTTAAACCCACTACATTTCCCCCCCAACTCCTACCAAAGCTTACCATTGGCCCCTACATTTTAAACACAATTTTCATTTTAGTCCATATTAACAGAACTTGACAGAATTGACCTTACCTGTTCTCTTCACATAGGTTCTTCACCCACATCTCTTAGTGGCCCCTTTACCGGCTGCTCCTCCTCAGTCTCTCCTGTTTCTTCCTCTATATCCTGGACATATGCAACCCAGAGGTTGTTTCTCAGACATTTAATTGTCTCTAAAGATGCTGAGTCACTGGGGAAACTCATTCCATTCCATGCCATTAAGTATAAACTATAAAACGACAACCCCTAAATAGATATCTCTATCCTAGACCTTGTACATCCATCTATGTCTTCCACAACTCACAAATAAAATTGCAAACTTTTTATTTACCCCACCCAACCTGTTTCTTCCACATTTTTCCTCATCTCAGCAAATGTCAACTTCATCATTCCATTTGTTCTGGACAAAAGCTTTGATGTCATTGTTGACCCTTTCTTTCTCTCATAACTTGCATCCAATCCATCAAAAAAACATTCAAGTTATAACTTCAAAATATAATCTGATCCTAATCATCCTTACTAACTCGACTGCCACTATGCTGGGCCAGAATTTCATCATTTCTGGTATTACTGAAATGGCCTTCTAACTAAAATCCCAGTCCCTCAGATCTATTCTCCACAGAGATAAGTCTCAACCATCCTTTTCAAGTCTAAGTTAGATCATATCATTCACATGCTAAAAGCCCCCAATCACTTCCTATGTCATTCAGAATAAAAAGTGATAAGGTCCTTCAGATCTGGTTCCCTGCCTCCTCTCTGACCTTGTCTTCTCCACTTACCTGTTCTCCCTCTACTCAGTGGCACTGATCTCCTTTCTATTCTTTGAACAGACCAACCTTACCACTTCAGTGTCTTGGCTTTTGCATTTTCTTCTGCATGAAATCCTTGTCCCATTATCAGCTCTCACACTTCCTTCTTCTCTCTGCTTTCCCATCATCTCATCAGCCAGGCTTTTCTTAAACTGTGTAAGTAAAGAAGCAACACTTCCTCTTTGACTCCTCTTATCTCCCTTAGTCTGTTTTGGTTACCTTCACAACACTTTCTGCCACCTGACACCTGCCAGTCTCCCATGCTAAAAGAACCCGACAAGATGAAAGCATTATTTTATGCACTGTTTCATTTCCATTTTCTAGAACAGTGCCTGGTAAACTGTAGATGTTCAATGAATATTTGTTAAATGGATGAAGCTGACTGACTATTCTTTGCAGCCAAGAATACTTCTGTACTCTCTAAAGCAAGTCAACTCCTTTTTCAGGCATTTTTATCAAAACATCTGAAAATTCAGTGGAGTTCCACACAGTTTTATATTTCTGATGAATGGGCCATTGGAAATTGGCTTTCTTGGTTTTACAATCCTCTTGGCATTCCACCTTGGTCCACTCTTCTCCTATTTGCTAGCATGAATTTAGAAACTCATCTTACTACTATATTATTAATTATCTTTTATAAACTCCCTAGTAATCTGTGAATAATTGCCACTAGGGCCTAAGGGGCAGAGAGCTTGTGACCAAGCACTGTACTATCAAGTCCAAAGAAGGCCTCAAACTGTTTGCTCTGACTAGAGGAACAGAAAAAATGCAGAGTAGGGTTTGCTTACTAGTTGTGAAGTGACAAGTAAAACTTAGTCCCCAGATTTATTTAAGGAAGTCACTCTGAAAGATTAAATTCCTGTAATAGAAGACAGAATGGTAGTGCTACTTCCTCCAATAATTAAGGAAATTGGTTTCTTTGAAGGTTAGCTGCCTATATCAGTGCAGCCTTTTGGCTGATAGCAAGCGGATCGGTGCATATCAGCACTGCTGGAGCTGGCTGGGTGTATTCTAAAGCATGGTTCAGTGATCTTTTCCTGCAAAGGGCCAGATAGCAAATATTTTAGGCTGGCCATATGCTCTATCTTTTCTATATTCCTTTTTAAAAAAACAATCCTTCAAAAATATGTGAAATCCAGGGGTCCTTGGGTGAATCAGTTGGTCAAGCACCCAGCTCTTGATTTCAGTTCAGCTCATAATATCAGGGTTAAGAGATGGAGCCCCATGTTGGGCTCCACCCTAGGCTTGGAGCGTGCTTAAGATTCTCTCTCCTCTCCCTCTGCCCCTCCTCTTTCTCTCAGGCATTCCCTTCTCTCAAAAAAAAAAAAAAA
>RCUC01039327.1:0-13434 GCA_003697995.1 Taxidea taxus jeffersonii | reverse complement strand
CACACACACACACACACACACACACGCACACACGATCATACTTTGGTTGCCACAACACATCCCCGTATCTACCCTATGATGGCAGATCAGCCCAAGACCAGTGCTGAAAGAAATGAGGCACCATAGTGATGGGATTGTTCTGAGGGGAGAGGAGGCTGCTGGGGTGGGGAGGGGGGAGGGGGGTGTGGCTTCCCACTCTCCAGCTGCTTAATGAAGAATAGCCTGGGAGTGCCCATTCATCAAACCTTCAGTCGCTTAGACTGGACTAAGTATGGCTTTGGAAGATGTTCCTCCAGAGCGGGAGAAAGCAGCAGCAGCAGAAGAGAGCCTATCATTGAGAGGGAAATAAAAAGAGGAAGGGGTCACCCATCTGTTGTTGTCCTAGTGCTCTTGTCATTGCTGGTGACAGAAAGCCAAAGAGGGGATACCCTGGCTCACATAGCCATAGTAAGGAAGAATCAGGAAGCAGCTGGACTCAGGAACAACCGGAACTGGGAACTCAGACACGGCTGAGCATCTCTGGGTCTGCCCTTCTGCCTTTCTGGCTCTCACTGCACATTGGCTTCATTCTTCCAGAACAACTTCTGCAAAAGGCAGGGGGCATAGCTGCTAATTGCGTCCAGGCTCTCACCTACAGCCTTCTTAGCCACAGGAGAAAGCCCGTTTCCTTAGACTAATGTTTTAAAAATGCCAAAGAACTCAGATTGGTTTGGCTAAGACCTCGTGTCCATTTCTGGACCAATCCCCCCCACCCCAGGCCAAGAAGGCAGGGTGCCATGTTTGCTCCAGCTTGGGTAATGGGTTCCATGCTGTGGTCCAGAGCAGGGGGAAAAGATAGAAGAGATGGTCTACCATGCTGGGCAGACCCCACTAGAATTATTCAGTTACTGTGGAAGAATGAGCAATTCCTTGCAAAGATGGTGAGTGAAATTCTCTGAAAAAGGGGGAAGAGGCATTGCAGTCAGACCAAACAGTTTGCAAGGTTTGGTTCTGTACCAGCTTGTGCTCTGTGGCTAGCAGGTGTGCCTTTGGGAGGACCATTTAACTTGAGAAACAGAGGGAAATGGTGATATCTATAGTGCTTGGGAATTGACAGGGCATAATTTGTTATGACTAGGACGAAAAAAACTTTGCAGAAAGAGGAAGTGGTGAGGTCATGAATTACACGTCAGTAAATCATTTTTGTGCTGCTGGACTGTTTGACAACACTTACTATATAAAAGAGATAACTGAGCTGGACTTCCTGGTCATGCTGCCCTGTCTATAGGATTTAACAGACCAGGTCATGTGGCTACTGGTTGTTCTTTCTTTCCTGGGCTTGAATGCAAAGTCAACATCAGTGACAGTCTTCTCACAGAATCATCCCTGATTTTCAAGAATGATATTTTTATTGTACAGTGTGTGCCTAAAATTGAAAGCCCACCTTGCCCTTCAGTCTTGAATAAATGGTGTTCTTAGAGTAGATGGCTATTTTTTATTCTGCCTCTTCGCTTTACAGGTGAGCTTTTGCTCAAAAAGAGTCTCAGTGCTTTAATACTCGGCAGGTGGTTGCGTAATAATGGCCTCCCAGAGATGTACCTGTCTTAGTCCAAAAAGCTGTGACTCTGTTAATTTACAGGGCAAAGGAGACATTGCCAATGTGACTAAGGTAAGGATCTTGAGAGAGGGAGATACCCAGATTATCTGGAGAGGTGACGTGACAACAGAAGGAAATGTGTCCAGAGAAGCAGGAGTCAGAAAGAGAGAGTTGAAAGTGCTGTGCTCACTTTGAAGGTGGAAGAAGAGCCAGAAGCTGATCAATGCAGTTTCTAGAAGCTGGAAAAGACAAGAAAAAGGATCCTTCCCTAGAGCCTCCCGAAGGAACACAGCCCTGCCGGTACCTTCATTTTAGGCCTTCTGACCTCCTGAACTATATGATACATTTGTGTTATTTTAAGCCACTCTGGTCATTTGTTACAGCAGCAATAGGGAACTTAACACAACTACCTTTCTGGAAAGCAATTCGGCAGCATGTACTGAGAAATAGAAAAGAGTTGATGCCTTCTGACTCAGTCATTCTACTTCTAGGACTGTCCCTGATGCAATGATCAAATATGCAGAAATATCCTTACATATTAAGATGTCCACTACGGGATTATCTCTAGTAGCAAAACCTTGGAACCACCTGAGAGCCCTCCTGGTGGCCTTATCTTTATTACAGTTCCAACAGTATTTGAGTAAGTAATATGGCCCACCCAGTGATGACTGTCCTCCTTTGTGATGTAGCTTCAGGAATATGTTGTAATCACAGGAAGGTTTGGCCTATGTTAGAAAGTGACCATAGTTGTGAAGAAAGACGAAAAGAAAAAAGAAAGAAGGAAAGAGAGAAAAGGGAGGGAGGGAGGGAAGGAGGGAGGGAGGAACAGACCATGGTGATAGCCTTGCGGTCAATCTACTTATTCAACAATGCTCTTTGAGCATGCTGGTCCTGAGCCACAGCTGAGGGTATAGAGGCAAAGGACACATAAGTGCTTATGGAGAGCTGCAGGAGCCTGGCCCAGGAGATGGTTTTCAACACAAAAACTTCTCAGAAAAGGTGATGTTCCACTTAAAACCTGAAGGATCAGTAGGAATGAACCATGGCGGAAGGACCAATTCATGGAATGCAGCTCTTCCCCCCATCTGGGCAGGCATATCACTGAAAGTGGAGGTAGAGCCTGGCTGCTCACCAGGAATTTGGAAGGTCTAGCCACCCTCTTGTGAAAGAGCTATAATCAACATCCAAGAACTGGAAACAACCCAGATGTCCTACAGTGAGGGACTGGTATGTCCATATAACGAAATATTACTCGGCAATAAAAAGGAACAGACTATGGGTGGATGGTTCTCAAAGGCATTATGCGTAGTGAAAAAAGTCAGTCTCAAAGGTTTCCTTCTATCAAATAACATTCTTAGGCTAAAATTAACAAGTCAGGAAACGACAGATGTTGGCTAGGATGCAGAGAAAGGGGAATCCACTTACACTGTTGGTGGGAATGCAAGCTGGTGCAGCCACTCTGGAAAACAGCATGGCTGTTCCTCAAAAAGTTGAAAATAGAGCTATCCTGCGACCCAGAAATCGCACTACTGGGTATTTACCCTAAAGATACAAATGTAGTGATCCAAAGGGGCACATGCATCCGAATGTTTATAGCAGCAATATCCACAATAGCCAAACTATGGAAAGAACCTACATGTCCATCAACAGATGAATGGCTAAAGAAGATGTGGTATAGGGGTGCCTGGGTGGCTCAGTGGGTTAAAGCCTCTGACTTCAGCTTAGGTCGTGATCTCAGGGTCCTGGGATGGAGTCCCACATTGGGCTTTCTGCTCAGCGGGGAGCCTGCTTCCCTTTCTCTCTCTCTCTCTCTGCCTGCCTCTCCACCTATTTGTGATCTCTTTCTGTCAAATAAATAAATAAATCTTTAAAAAAAAAGATGTGGTGTACACACACACACACACAATGGAATACTATGCAGCCATCACAAGAAATGAAATCTTGCCATTTGCAATAACATGGATGGAACTAGAGGGTACTATGCTGAGCGAAATAAGTCAATCAGAGAAAGACAATTATCATATGATCTCTCTGATATGAGGAATTTGAGAGGCAGGGTGGGGGGCTTGGGGGGTAGTGAAGGAAAAAATGAAACAAGATGGGATCAGGAGGGAGACAGACCATAAGAGACTCTTAATCTCATGAAACAAACTGAGGGTTGCTGGGGGGGTGAGGGGGTAGGGAGAGGGTGGCTAGGTTATGGACACTGGGGAGGGTATGTGCTATGGTGAGTTCTGTGAAGTGTGTAAACCTGGTGATTCACAGACCTGTACCCTGAAACAAATAATACATTATACGTTAATAAAAATAATTTAAAAATTAAAAATAACATTCTTAGAGCAAAACTACAGAGATGAGGAACACATTAGTGGTTGCAGAGGTAGGGGTCTTTGTGACTATCTTTGTGACTATCAAAGGCTTCTTTGGTTGTGATAGAACTATTCTGTATCTTAAATGTGGAGGCAGTTACACAACCATATACATGAAATAAGATGGCATAGGACTACACACACACACACACACACACACACACACATCCATGTAAAAGATGGTGAAAATGGACTTA
Organism: Taxidea taxus jeffersonii; assembly: GCA_003697995.1. Taxonomy (NCBI): domain Eukaryota; kingdom Metazoa; phylum Chordata; class Mammalia; order Carnivora; family Mustelidae; genus Taxidea; species Taxidea taxus. Next base: position 9,292 of record RCUC01039327.1, on the reverse strand, counting down.
GGTGTGTCATCTTGTCCCAGTATTATAGGGATGTCGGTTTCCTGGTTTTGATATTACACGGCACCACTAGGGAATGGTGGGTCAAGAGTACAGGGCACTCTGTGTGCTATTTTTCGCAACCTCCTATGAGCTTATAATTATTTCAAAATAAGAAGTTAAAATAGCCACAGACAAAAATTCCTCTGCCTGATGACACTGTTTTGTCCCCAAGAGTTTTTTCACCACTCAGTAGTTCCAGGTCAACTTCAATTGGTGTTTAAAGACCTCAGTTGCCCCCAGCATTCTAGACACCTGCTAGTGGCCACGTGGTATTGGGAGGTAATGCAAGTCACTGACAGCAGACGATTCTCCCCCAAATCTCCAGTGCCTTAGACCACCCTGCGCCTGCCTTCTCCCTCAGCAACGGTCAGGAACATCACTTCCCAAACACCAGCTTGTGAGGAAATTGTCCATGTTTGCAAGACAATCTGGATATGTTGGGAGAGCCTGGCTTTCTTCTCTCTCCTTTGCCAACTCTGGATGAGAAGGGGGAGCTGGCCAGTAAAGAGGCTGGAGAAAGGAGGAGGCTTTGTTGGAGGGGATCTCAGGGTGGAGTGAAGAGAGATCATCAAGATTAAAGGAATTAGTAGAGTAGGTGCTCTAGCCATAATGGGAACACACAGGCCAGGAGCATCTGAATTCATTCATTAAGTCAGCACGTGTCTTTGTCTCTTCAGGCTGCTGTAACCAAAATACCAGACACATGGCTTAAACAACAGACATTTATCTCTCACAGTTCTGGAGACTGGAAGTCCAAGAACAAGGCTCCAGAAAATTCTGTGTCTGGGCAGAGCCTACTTCTTGGTTCATAGACAGTCTTGTTTGGCTGCATCCTCACGGGGTGGAAGGGCTGAGGGAGCTCTCTGGGATCTTCTCTGTAAGAGCGCTAACCCCATTCATGAGGGCTCCACCTTTGTGACCTGATCATCTCCCAAAGGCCCCACCTCATAATACCTTCACATTGGGGGTTAGAATTTCAATGCATAAATTGGTTGAGAGGGAACTCAAACATTCAGTCTAGAGCAGTGGGCATTTATCAAGTACCCAATCTATGCTAGGCCTGATTTGATGTATTGTGTTGACAGGGTAAAGAAGGGTCCCTGGCTCCACAGAGATTATATCAATGGACTGAGTTCAATCTCTATCACTCACTAGTCTCATGACCTCTGAAAAGTTCTTAAATGTGTCTGAATTTTGAGTTCTTCTCTGTAGATTGCATTACTAATCCAGCCTCTTTGGATTTCTGTGAGGTTGCGTAAGATGTGGGTAAGTGCTTAGCACAAGACCTTAAGTGTGGTGGGTTTTCAGTTTTTCCATTAGTTCTCCCTCTTTGCTCGCCTTCTATAGAGACTGAGTCCCACCAGGCCCTCCTAGGACTGTAGGCATAGCTCAGTCTGGTAGGTTTGGTTGAATTGAATTCACTCTCCAGTTCTGTGGAGTGCAGGCCAAGTGAAGTTGGGAAAGAGAAACTTGTTGCTTGCTTCTGTTAATTTTTTGCTTTATATTTTGAATTCTTTCCATTTGGGTTAATTTTTCCCTTTTAAAGTCATTCCCCTATACTTATATTTTTTAATTTTTTTCAAATTGAGTTTGTTTTCTATCTCTGCATCAACTCACTTTCATTTAGTGATTGTGTGGTTGGTACTTTTCTGCCCCCTTATTTTCAACTGTTCTGTGTCTTAATGTTTTAGGTTTGTCTTTTGTGAACTATGTAGAGCTGGATTTTTTTTTAATTGAGTCTGAAGGCCTTTGTCTTTTAAGAGTCAATTCAAGCTTTTTAAAATTTGTTAAGAGCTCTGTTTACTAAGACATTTCCTCTGTATTATTTCACATTTGTTTTTTTTCCTACCTTACTGCCTCTCAGAAGATTGACAGTGTTTCTTTTATTTCCTTCTTTTTCACCCTCCTGATTTAGAAGTTACATATTACAATTCTATTATCCTAATTGTTTTGCTCACTTTTGGCACATGACTTGAGAATCTCCCATTGGCCAATATTGCTGCCCTTCTCCCCGAAGTGGAAAGACCTTATGAGGCTCTGACTGTAATCTTTTTCCTTCCATTTTCCAAACTACTGTCAATTCATGTTTTCATGTCTCCAGCTTTTCAACGTCCTCCTTCCCGATGTGGCCATTAGGATCATTCACTGGACTTGTCATAATATTTTATTTCTCTATTTAAAGATTTCAAGTATACTCCGTATAGTCCTGAATTTTTCTATTAACTTCGGTCTTGATTGTCTAGTCCATAATTTGCATCTGCTGAGCCTCCCTCAGTGTTGGTTGTCTGCCTGCATAGCTTGTTGGTTTGAATTGTTTGTGTGTGTGCGCGTGCGCACGCGCATGTGTGTACTTGAGTGGGGAAGGGAGTCCTGTGTATTTCTGATTCCGCAAGGGTCTTGCAGAGTTGTGGTTTTTCAGAGGAAACATCTGAATCACTGAAGTTACCACTTCTGGCCTTGTTTTTATTTTAATTCCTTGGATTGGACTTTGCATCCCGCTTAGGGAGAATGGCACAGGTTTGAGGATTTTTCATTTCTTTCTTTTTTTAACCGGGCCCAGGCAGAAGTCAAGCTCTCTCACATCCGCGGGCTGGTGAGCAGTTTCTGGTGCCCTTCTCATCATCAAATCATTAAGGCAGCTGTTCATTCTCTGTGCTCAGTTCCCGTCTTCCAGTGTCTGCAGCGTGATGACACCACTCACGTGAACATCAACTCCCCACCTCGCCCCAGCTCCTGAGGTGTCCACAGCCTCAGTTTCCCCTCAGTGCTCTGGACATGAGCCCCCTCTATTTCTGATACCTGCCAATTTCCTCTCCCCAGCTTGGATGAGATCACATTTGATAGATTTTATCCAGCATCACTGCACATTTGGAGTGGGATGGGCCTTGGCCACATTAGGTCTGTTTCTCACAGTTACTATAAACCACATGCTCACACCTTCCTACACAGGTGGCAGGCCGACCTTCATTTTATCCATCAGCAGATGTCATCAAGTCCGCTAGATTCCAGGGCCACAGGGCTGTGTGAAGAAACTCCATCTTCCCCGCAGTCCCAGAACTTAGCATCCAAAGAGCAAGGCTGACTTGAATCAGGTTGTCTAAGGAGTCCATGTAAATTTGCAGTTCTGGCAGATGTTGCTAAGGATGGGCACATTGTTCTAAGGCAGTGGAAGCTCCTGTGGGGCCTGACTCTGCCAGTGGTAAGGAAAGAAGAAGCCAAGATATCACAAAGGCCAGAGAACAGCCTAAGGAGGAGTTCAGTGCAAGGTACAAGGTTGTCCCGAGGGCCCTCCCTAAACCCCCTGCCCTGCCATTGCTGTCAGTCTGGTGATCTGGGAGTCCACTTTCTCTCTAACAGGTGGCAGGAGCTCGGAGTGATTAAACCCTATAGGTACAGGCTACAGAGGTGGAGGTACCTGTGGGGGTGGGTGGCAGGGGCAGGATTTCCCCTGGCAGGATGTCCTAAAGTGCTGGGAACTACCTCAAAATTGTGCCATATATGCTGTGAACAACAAGAAAAAAAGAAAGAAAAAAGAAAAAAAAGGATGTGAAAAACTTGTGTGAAGACCATCGTGCCTGGTATATTTGGACTAGCAGGAAGGAGGGGAAAAAAAAGTCAGAACTGTATTTCTTTTGCCCTCTGGTTCTAGAGCTTCTTCCAGATAATAACCAGGGAAAAGGGCCCTTGCTTATTCTCTAGATAAAACTTCTGGTCGTTCTCATAGCCAGTGGAGTGATGAAGGGAAGGGTGATGAGGATTTGGCTTTTTAAGGGAAGAGCCCTGGGCTAGGATGGCCGGGGTGCCCACTCTGTCTCCCATTGCCTCGTGGGACTGTGCATAAGGCACATGTGGGAGATGGGCCCCTGCTCTTAAAATTAGGAGGTTGCTTTAAGGGACCCTTCTATCTCTGGCACCTAAAATGGACTCCCCAGGGGAGATGGGCTGCTGATGAGGCCCCAGCTCCCCTGCATTTCCAGGGTTCCCAATGAGCTAGTCTCTTGGGCCTCTATACCCAGATTCCCTGGGCTTTGGAGCAGCCCCCTCTTCACCTCCCCACCCCCCACTCCCACTTCCTGTCACTGATAATACCCAGAATCCAGCACCCTCCCTCGGAATTTTTCTCCTCCTCACATCCATCTCTGCAGCCAGCTCTGCCCAGTTGTGCCAAGAAAATGCAGTCTCTGCTCACAAAAATTCACTAACCTGCTGGGGTAAGGGGATGGGTTGGGGGAGGGGAGGCCCTGGTCTCTCTTTGGAACTTCCTTTAATGGACATGTATTGCTGTCCAGTGCCTGGCAGTCCAGTTCTCATCCAGGTCAGGCCCTGAGCCTCCTATGGATTCGCTGACCCAGCTCATCATCCTGGAGGCAGGGCCAGTGGAGTTGAAAAATCAGAGCCTGTGGCAGGGCTGGGAGCCTGTCTTTCCCAGGGCCTCGTCCCTCCTCCCCTCTTCCACCCTCCTCTGGGCCCACCTGATCTCTCCTCTCCACTTCCTGGGCGTGATTCACCCTCAGGCTCCCTGTCAGCATGGTAGGTATGTGTCATTTCCTTATGCTGGGGAGACCCAGACTTCCAGTGCACCCCCTCTCCGTGGGACTGAAAGGGCGGGACCCTCGAGCCCACCGCAGCATCCCATTAGGGGTTTGTTGTTGGGGTGGATTTATCACCTGTGGGAGGTGGTCTGTGTCTTCAGAGAGATTTGGGAGGAGCTGGGGCCTCGGACTGCCTGTGTTGTCCTGTTTTCTTCCACCCGGCCACTGTCCCCAGAACTGTTCTGCCCTCCCCTCACCTCGCCCCCCCCCCCACTATCAATGCTTCCATGGGATGCTTTGGCTTTGCAGATCACCCCTTTGTGGCAGCCTGCCCCTCCCTGGGGAGCTTGGTGGGAGGAGGCTGGGCCCTGGGCGGAGGCAGGAGGGACGAACTTCACAAGGGCCCCACATCACTGCCATCCAGGTCAGTGTTTCTCTGTCAGACCAGTGGCAAACAGAGCCATCCCCTTGTGAAATCTAGAACCTCTAGGTGGAAATGAGGTTCAGTAAGTGCCGGCACTGACCCACTTCTTTGTGACAACACGCCCACAATGCCCGCATGGCCAGAGTTTGGCTGGGAATCCTTGTGATATCAGCTGCTGAGGCAACGCATCCAAGGATAGCAGCTTCTCCTGGTCCCCTAGTGGTGGCAAATGGGGAAAAGTACAGAGTATCGCACTGGCCCTGGAGAGTCTCCCTGTTGGGGTAGGGACTGGGATAAGGGCCAGCTCATCCCATCAGACCATGGTCCTTCTGTGGTCTCTGAGCCCAACTGAGCACCCTGTCTTGAACTAGTGGGACAGACCTTGCTGGAAGTATGTAAGGAGTGAAAGATCGGAAGACTTTGTCTTGTGAGACCTGTTGGAAGGGCTGACACACTTTAGAGCTGGAAAAAAACAGAAGGAGCAGAGAAGCTGTTTCCTCACATTGAGGGGGCTCTCAGGTGAAAGAGAGATGTATTTTGTTATCTGTGTGTCAGAAGGCAGTCCCAGGACATTACAGAGGAGTGTATTGGGGCTGAATATAAAAGAAGGCTTTCTTATAATTAGAGCTCTGAACAATGGAGCAGGCTGCTAGCATTTTGAGGTAGCGAGTGCCTTATCACTAGAAGAATTCAGGCAGAAGGTGGCCGAGAGGGCCTCTCCCACACACTGCTCAAGTCTGGACGCCCCTGGCCTCTGACAGCTCTTCCCACACCAGCTAAGCCTGTGGAGTCTCTGATTCCCAGCTAGTGCTGCCTTCTCTCCCAATGCCACAGTTGTTCCCGGAGCACATCTTCATCTTTCTCATCACACACCCAAAGGGATGCCTGGCTGGCTCAGTCAGAAGAGCGTGGACTCTTGATCTCGGGGCTGTGAGTTTGAGACTTATGTTGGGTGTAGAGATCACTTAAAATCTTAAAAAAAAAAAAAAGTAGTTCCAGTAAGTTCTACCACGTGCTGAGCTGGTACAGCCACTGGGGGAAGTGTTTCTGTTACATGTTTCTGTGGACTCTTACTGGTCCCTCCACCCACCCCCAGTCCTGCAGGTCAAGATTACTCTCCCTTGTGCTGTGGAGGGGGAAGTAAGGAAATACCCAGGCCACTGCAGGGCAAAGATTAGACCCAGAGGCTGTCTTCCTGTTCCCGGCTGTGGAGTATCTGGGAGCCAGTCCCCGCATCCTCAGACATTCTATGTGCGGCCTCGAGCCAGATCCTTCAGGCAACTCAAATAGCTGCCCATCATTGTCCCATTTTACAGAGGAGGAAGCCAAGGCTCAGAATTGCTGTAACTAATGCTGGCGGCCTGGGTCCAAGGACCCACAGGGGTTCCCGCAAAACCAGGCAAGAGAGTCCCCAGCGGCTATGCAAAGGATAGAAACCAAACTCTAGCCAGCAGGAGGTGAGAGCAGAGTTGACTGAGAGGAGAGAGAGAGAACGCAGGTACAGAGTATCTGGGAAACTCAGAAAGGACAGAAGGGAGTCTCATCTTTGTTTGGAGTCTGGGATTTTTACTGAGGATTGTGGTCTGGTGTCTGCACCTTCTCAGGTTGAGATATCTAGCGCCAGTGATCTGGAACAGGCATATGATGGCTTCCTCTGGTCATTCTCCCCTGGTCCTTCCTTAGATGCTGTCTGTCCTAAAAAAATCATTAACTCCTTGTCATCTCTTAAAGGACGACATATAGTTTGCATTATGAGGCATGTGTAAAGTGGGGGAGCATGTCCTAACAAGAATAGGAGCAGGAAATGGAGCAAAGAGCAGATTTTTGTGGAGTCTTTCAGTTTCCTTTGCTGAGAACAGTGTCTGTGACACACTAGGAAGGGACAGAGCTGTCCTGTAGCTCTTCCACTGTGAGCTGCAAGGGACATCCCACAGACATGCAAGGAGGGGCCCCATGTAGCTGCAGAGTGTGTAACCTGAGGGACGGGGCCAGGGCCTTTCAGTTCCATGCTCCTGGGTGAATGATGGTCTAATCCTTATATTCCAGTCCTGTGCTAGATACACGTTGGACCAGGGCAATGGGGAGTGTATAAGGTACTATTCCTAGTCTACAAGAAACCTACAGTCCAAAATAGGGAGCATAGCATGGTCACAAAAAACAAGATGTTCCTCAGGGAGGAAGAGCTCGTCCTATTGAGGGATGAGAAGGAAGCTTTATGGCAGAGATGGAACTGGAATGGGGCTTTGCGAAAAGGAGCCTCAAAGAGGCAGACATGGGGGACATGGAGATGAGATCATCGCATTCCATGCCATAGGCATCAAACAGAATTGGGCCCATAAATTCTTGAGCTATTGTTAAGCAAACATGATTAGCCCTCCCACTATCTACCCATCCAGGGAAGGCCCCAGTCCCAAATAGAACTTTCCAGCCCAACCTTCTCATCCTCCAACATGATGAATAGTCTCAGCAGGCTCCCGTTGACTGGAGAAGGTTGTAGGCGACACAGGTTCCCCTTCCAATGGCTACCAATTCCCTGTGGGTTCTACTTCAGACATCTCCCTTTATCTCCCCTTCATTGTTACTTCCCATCCTGGGCGAGACTACTTCTTCTTACCTTAATGGATGCATCAGCGTCCCAATGGCTGCCCCCAGGTCTGTCTTTGCACAACTGTCCGGTAGCGTCGCCTTTATAAACCTTGGCACTTTCAATCCCGAACAAACCTTCACTTTCTAGCTGTTCCCCTGCATTCCTTCTGAGTTTTGCTGATGACACTCGCCACCCACTTCCTTTGTTGCCTGGGTGGCTCATCCTGTTAAGCGTCTGCCTTGGGCTCAGGTCATGATCCCAGGGTCCTGGGTCAGGCTCCCTGCTCAGCGGGGAGCCTGCTTCTCCCTCTTCCCCTGCCCCTCACCCTGCTGATTCATTCTCTCTCTCTCCCTCAAATAAATAAATAAAATCTTAAAACATACAAACAGACCTATCCAAACACCCATGCTGCCCTGCCCGGTCAGGTGAGGGTACCCCTTTCTCTTTGGCCGCTCCCATGTCTGATTTGATCTGTGCCTCTCTTGTAGCACTTACCACACTCCGCCCTGTGGAATTCATCCATGGACGCGTCTGCCTGTCCAACTGGGTCGCTAAGTTCCTGCCTCACACTTCGCTTGCCTTTCTATTCTCTGTCCTGTCTGCCCACGCAGCAGGCGCTCAGTGATCTTTGCTGACTGATGATAATCACAGACCCTGGGGCTCATCCCCAGGCTGAGGGACCCCAGAGGAGACCCTGGGAAAGCAGCTGCACACAGAACTGACCCCTGGCGTGCAAAAGCACATGCTGTCTATGCGGGAAAAGAAATAAAACAGTTTCGCAAGAACAGGGACATACAGAAGCCCAGGTGGATTTCTCTTCAATGTAACGAAGTCCCATATGTTCCCGTGAAAGCTGGTGGTGTACTGGTTCGGGAAGGAGACGGGGCTGCCATGTCCTAGCTCTATGTCATTGAGAGAGTGATTGTAACCTCGGTATGCCTCAGTTCCCCCACATGTAACACGGCAAGAGGACGGTAGTACTAACCTTTCTGCTTTGTTTTGAGAACTAAGTTCCTATTTGTGGCTGGCAGATTAAAAAGTCCTCATAGATGTCTTATTTTAAAGTCATCACTAGCAGTAGTCTGTGCCTCCCCGAAGGCAAGAAACACACATCTTTGAAAGAGGGAGGCCAGAGATGCCGCTCAGGATGGGGACTGTTGGGATGAGTGGTTGGAAACCGACCTTCCTGCCCAAGACCACCAAACAAACCCCTGGAGGGTGGAAATACTCGAAAAGGTAATGAGAGACTGCAGAGACCAGAGAGACAGATCCCAAACAACCACCCCAAACGCGCCTTCCGTTTTTACAGTATTTCCCATTGATACTGCCCCAGGCGTACGAGAACTCTGGCCCTCGGTCCTGGCAACACCTCCCACATGTCTTCTTACACTCCACATTCCAGACGTACCAACAAGGCTTCTCAAATGTTTTTTCAAATACAACAGTGACCCACCTGATATCCGCTCCCTGTGATCCACAGAAAATGTGGAACCCAAAGGCAAGTCAAGACTAGGAACTTGAGTCCTACGATGACCCGAAGCCTATTCTAGAATATCTCGGGGTACTCCATCCCATCCCTGACCCTAGGGTTAGTTCAACCTGCCTGAGGACAGACACCCTCTCAGCACCTTCTACCCCATCAATCTCTCCATCTGCCACAATCTGAATATGTACCCCCATGAACTCATATGCTGAAACCCTTCCCCCCCC